>CM037023.1:11690230-11734052 GCA_020875875.1 Dioscorea alata
TAACAAAACCCTAATGCTTTGTTTTCCTTTCGGAATGTCTCATTTTGTTTTTACTCATAACACTAGCCCTATCTTTCGAAACATAATCTTTTCTTTTCTTTCGTAAAGTCTCCTATCTTTCGTTCAAAACATGAATCTCATGTTTCCTTTTCTTATCAACTCCTATCAATATGTTCTAATCAAAACCCTAATCTTATGTTTTCTTGTGGTAATATGTCCTGTATTTCAGTTTTGAATCAAAACTATAGTCTTTGCTTTCATTTAAAATGACTCGTGTTGTGAACCAGAAGTCTAACCCCTTGCTTTCCCTTTCGGAATTTCTGTTATGTTCTCGATCAAACCCTGATCCTATGTTTTCTTATGGTAGTGTCACCTTTCTTTAATATAATCTTGATCCTATGTTTCCTTTTGTAACACCTACTATCCTTGAATCAAAGTCGATTACTACGCTTTACATCAAAACTCTAATGGTTTTTTTCTTTCGGAATGTCCAGTTTGTGTTTAATCGAAACACTAACCCCCACCATTCAAACCATAAGCTTTTGTTTTTTCTTTCGTAAAGTCTCTTATCTTTCGTTCAAAACACGAATCTCATGTTTCCTTTTCTTAATAACTCCTATCTATATGTTTCTAATCAAAACCCTAAATCTTATGCTTTTCTTGAGGCAATAGCTCCTATATTTCAGGTTTGAATCAAAACCCTAGTCTTTGTTCTCTTTTACAATGACTCGTGTTTTTAAACCAAGAACCCTAACCATTTCTTTCACTTTCCGAATTAAAGTTATTTTTCAATCAAAACCTTAATCCTAGGTTCTCTTATGGTAGTGTCACCTTTCTTTAATCAAATCTTGATCCTGTGTTTCTTTTTGTAAAACCTACGATACTTGAATCAAAGTCTATTCCTCCGTTTTCCTACCAAAACCCTAATGCTTTATTTTCTTTTTGGAATGTCTAATTTTTTTTTAAGCAAAAACACTAACCCTATCTTTCAAAACAACAATCTTTTATTTTTCTTTCGTAAAGCCTCCTATCTTTCGTTCAAAACACGAATCTCATGTTTCATTTTCTTAATAACTCCTATCTGTATGTTTTTAATCAAATCCTAATCTTTTGTTTTTTTTATAGTAATCTCTCATATTTTTCTGTTTTCAATCAAAACCCTAGTCTTTGTTTTCATTTAAAATGACTCGTGTTTTCGAACCAAGAACCCTAACCCTTTCTTTCCCTTTCGGAATTCCTGTTATTTTCAATCAAAACCGTAATCCTAGGTTTTCTTATGGTCGTGTCACCTTTCTTTAATGAAATCTTGATCCTGTGTTTTCTTTTTGTAGCACGTACTATACTCTAATCAAAGTCTATTCCAACGCTTATAACAAAACCCTAATGCTTTGTTTTTCCTTTCGGAATGTCTCATTTTGTTTTTACTCATAACACTAGCCCTATCTTTCGAAACAATAATCTTTTCTTTTCCTTTCGTAAAGTCTCCTATCTTTCGTTCAAAACATGAATCTCATGTTTCCTTTTCTTATTAACTCCTATCAATATGGTTCTAATCAAAACCCTAATCTTATGTTTTCTTGTGGTAATATGTCCTGTATTTCAGTTTTGAATCAAAACTATAGTCTTCGCTTTCATTTTAAAATGACTCGTGTTTGTGAACCAAGAAGTCTAACCCTTTCTTTCCCTTTCGGAATTTCTGTTATTTTTCGATCAAAACCCTAACCCTACGTTTTCTTATGGTAGTGTCACCTTTCTTTAATATAATCTTGATCCTATGTTTCCTTTTTGTAACACCTACTATCCTTGAATCAAAGTCGATTACTACGCTTTACATCAAAACCCTAATGCTTTGTTTCTTTTCGGAATGTCTCATTTTGTTTTTAATCGAAACACTAACCCCACCATTCAAAACCATAATCTTTTGTTTTTTCTTTCGTAAAGTCTCTTATCTTTCGTTCAAAACACGAATCTCATGTTTCCTTTTCTTAATAACTCCTATCTATATGTTTCTAATCAAAACCCTAAATCTTATCTTTTCTTGAGGCAATATCTCCTATATTTCAGGTTTGAATCAAAACCCTAGTCTTTGTTCTCTTTTTACAATGACTCGTGTTTTTAAACCAAGAACCCTAACCATTTCTTTCACTTTCCGAATTAAAGTTATTTTTCAATCAAAACCTTAATCCTAGGTTCTCTTATGGTAGTGTCACCTTTCTTTTAATCAAATCTTGATCCTGTGTTTTCTTTTTGTAAAACCTACGATACTTGAATCAAAGTCTATTCCTCCGTTTTCCTACCAAAACCCTAATGCTTTATTTTCTTTTTGGAATGTCTAATTTTTTTTTTAAGCAAAAACGCTAACCCTATCTTTCAAAACAACAATCTTTTATTTTTCTTTCGTAAAGTCTCCTATTTTTCGTTCAAAACACGAATCTTATGTTTCATTTTTTCTTAATAACTCCTATCTGTATGTTTTTAATCGAAATCCTAACCTTTTGTTTTTTTATAAGTAATCTCTCATATTTTTCTGTTTTCAATCAAAACCCTAGTCTTTGTTTTCATTTTAAAATTACTCGTGTTTTCGAACCAAGAACCCTAACCCTTTCTTTCCCTTTCGGAATTCCTGTTATTTTTCAATCAAAACCGCAATCCTAGGTTTTCTTATGGTCGTGGCACCTTCTTTAATGAAATCTTGATCCTGTGTTTTCTTTTTGTAACACGTACTATACTCTAATCAAAGTCTATTCCAACGCTTTATAACAAAACCCTAATGCTTTGTTTTCCTTTCGGAATGTCTCATTTTGTTTTTACTCATAACACTAGCCCTATCTTTCAAAACAATAATCTTTTCTTTTCCTTTCGTAAAGTCTCCTATCTTTCGTTCAAAACATGAATCTCATGTTTCCTTTTCTTATTAACTCCTATCAATATGGTTCTAATCAAAACCCTAATCTTATGTTTTCTTGTGGTAATATGTCCTGTATTTCAGTTTTGAATCAAAACTATAGTCTTCGCTTTCATTTTAAAATGACTCGTGTTTGTGAACCAAGAAGTCTAACCCTTCTTTCCCTTTCGGAATTTCTGTTATTTTTCGATCAAAACCCTAACCCTACGTTTTCTTATGGTAGTGTCACCTTTCTTTAATATAATCTTGATCCTATGTTTCCTTTTTGTAACACCTACTATCCTTGAATCAAAGTCGATTACTGCGCTTTACATCAAAACCCTAATGCTTTGTTTCTTTTCGGAATGTCTCATTTTGTTTTTAATCGAAACACTAACCCCACCATTCAAAACCATAATCTTTTGTTTTTTCTCTCGTAAAGTCTCTTATCTTTCGTTCAAAACACGAATCTCATGTTTCCTTTTCTTAATAACTCCTATCTATATGTTTCTAATCAAAACCCTAAATCTTATCTTTTCTTGAGGCAATATCTCCTATATCTCAGGTTTGAATCAAAACCCTAGTCTTTGTTCTCTTTTTACAATGACTCGTGTTTTTAAACCAAGAACCCTAACCATTTCTTTCACTTTCCGAATTAAAGTTATTTTTCAATCAAAACCTTAATCCTAGGTTCTCTTATGGTAGTGTCACCTTTCTTTTAATCAAATCTTGATCCTGTGTTTTCTTTTTGTAAAACCTACGATACTTGAATCAAAGTCTATTCCTCCGTTTTCTACCAAAACCCTAATGCTTTATTTTCTTTTTGGAATGTCTAATTTTTTTTTTAAGCAAAAACGCTAACCCTATCTTTCAAAACAACAATCTTTTATTTTTCTTTCGTAAAGTCTCCTATTTTTCGTTCAAAACACGAATCTTATGTTTCATTTTTTCTTAATAACTCCTATCTGTATGTTTTTAATCGAAATCCTAACCTTTTGTTTTTTTATAAGTAATCTCTCATATTTTTCTGTTTTCAATCAAAACCCTAGTCTTTGTTTTCATTTTAAAATTACTCGTGTTTTCGAACCAAGAACCCTAACCCTTTCTTTCCCTTTCGGAATTCCTGTTATTTTTCAATCAAAACCGCAATCCTAGGTTTTCTTATGGTCGTGGCACCTATCTTTAATGAAATCTTGATCCTGTGTTTTCTTTTGTAACACGTACTATACTCTAATCAAAGTCTATTCCAACGCTTTATAACAAAACCCTAATGCTTTGTTTTCCTTTCGGAATGTCTCATTTTGTTTTTACTCATAACACTAGCCCTATCTTTCAAACAATAATCTTTTCTTTTCCTTTCGTAAAGTCTCCTATCTTTCGTTCAAAACATGAATCTCATGTTTCCTTTTCTTATTAACTCCTATCAATATGGTTCTAATCAAAACCCTAATCTTATGTTTTCTTGTGGTAATATGTCCTGTATTTCAGTTTTGAATCAAAACTATAGTCTTCGCTTTCATTTTAAAATGACTCGTGTTTGTGAACCAAGAAGTCTAACCCTTTCTTTCCCTTTCGGAATTTCTGTTATTTTTCGATCAAAACCCTAACCCTACGTTTTCTTATGGTAGTGTCACCTTTCTTTAATATAATCTTGATCCTATGTTTCCTTTTTGTAACACCTACTATCCTTGAATCAAAGTCGATTACTGCGCTTTACATCAAAACCCTAATGCTTTGTTTCTTTTCGGAATGTCTCATTTTGTTTTTAATCGAAACACTAACCCCACCATTCAAAACCATAATCTTTTGTTTTTTCTCTTCGTAAAGTCTCTTATCTTTCGTTCAAAACACGAATCTCATGTTTCCTTTTCTTAATAACTCCTATCTATATGTTTCTAATCAAAACCCTAAATCTTATGTTTTCTTGAGGCAATATCTCCTATATTTCAGGTTTGAATCAAAACCCTAGTCTTTGTTTTCTTTTTAAAATGACTCGTGTTTTTAAACCAAGAACCCTAACCATTTCTTTCACTTTCCGAATTAAAGTTATTTTTCAATCAAAACCTTAATCCTAGGTTTTCTTATGGTAGTGTCACCTTTCTTTCATGAAATCTTGATCCTGTGTTCTCTTTTTGTAAAACCTACGATACTTGAATCAAAGTCTATTCCTCCGTTTTCCTACCAAAACCCTAATGCTTTATTTTCTTTTTGGAATGTCTAATTTTTTTTTTAAGCAAAAACACTAACCCTATCTTTCAAAACAACAATCTTTTATTTTTTCTTTCGTAAAGCCTCCTATCTTTCGTTCAAAACACGAATCTCATGTTTCATTTTCTTAATAACTCCTATCTGTATGTTTTTAATCAAAATCCTAATCTTTTGTTTTTTTTATAGTAATCTCTCATATTTTTCTGTTTTCAATCAAAACCCTAGTCTTTGTTTTCATTTTAAAATGACTCGTGTTTTCGAACCAAGAACCCTAACCCTTTCTTTCCCTTTCGGAATTCCTGTTATTTTTCAATCAAAACCGTAATCCTAGGTTTTCTTATGGTCGTGTCACCTTTCTTTAATGAAATCTTGATCCTGTGTTTTTCTTTTTGTAGCACGTACTATACTTTAATCAAAGTCTATTCCAACGCTTTATAACAAAACCCTAATGCTTTGTTTTTTCCTTTCGGAATGTCTCATTTTGTTTTTACTCATAACACTAGCCCTATCTTTCGAAACAATAATCTTTTCTTTTTCTTTCGTAAAGTCTCCTATCTTTCGTTCAAAACATGAATCTCATGTTTCCTTTTCTTATTAACTCCTATCAATATGGTTCTAATCAAAACCCTAATCTTATGTTTTCTTGTGGTAATATGTCCTGTATTTCAGTTTTGAATCAAAACTATAGTCTTTGCTTTCATTTTAAAATGACTCGTGTTTGTGAACCAAGAAGTCTAACCCTTGCTTTCCCTTTCGGAATTTCTGTTATTTTTCGATCAAAACCCTAACCCTACGTTTTCTTATGGTAGTGTCACCTTTCTTTAATATAATCTTGATCCTATGTTTCCTTTTTGTAACACCTACTATCCTTGAATCAAAGTCGATTACTGCGCTTTACATCAAAACCCTAATGCTTTGTTTCTTTTCGGAATGTCTCATTTTGTTTTTAATCGAAACACTAACCCCACCTTTCAAAACCATAATCTTTTGTTTTTTCTTTCGTAAAGTCTCTTATCTTTCGTTCAAAACACGAATCTCATGTTTCCTTTTCTTAATAACTCCTATCTATATGTTTCTAATCAAAACCCTAAATGTTATGTTTTATTGAGGCAATATCTCCTATATTTCAGGTTTGAATCAAAACCCTAGTCTTTGTTTTCTTTTTAAAATGACTCGTGTTTTTAAACCAAGAACCCTAACCATTTCTTTCACTTTCCGAATTAAAGTTATTTTTCGATCAAAACCTTAATCCTAGGTTTTCTTATGGTAGTGTCACCTTTCTTTCATCAAATCTTGATCCTGTGTTCTCTTTTTGTAAAACCTACGATACTTGAATCAAAGTCTATTCCTCCGTTTTCCACCAAAACCCTAATGCTTTATTTTCTTTTTGGAATGTCTAATTTTTTTTTTAAGCAAAAACACTAACCCTATCTTTCAAAACAACAATCTTTTATTTTTTCTTTCGTAAAGCCTCCTATCTTTCGTTCAAAACACGAATCTCATGTTTCATTTTCTTAATAACTCCTATCTGTATGTTTTTAATCAAAATCCTAATCTTTTGTTTTTTTATAGTAATCTCTCATATTTTTCTGTTTTCAATCAAAACCCTAGTCTTTGTTTTCATTTTAAAATGACTCGTGTTTTCGAACCAAGAACCCTAACCCTTTCTTTCCCTTTCGGAATTCCTGTTATTTTTCAATCAAAACCGTAATCCTAGGTTTTCTTATGGTCGTGTCACCTTTCTTTAATGAAATCTTGATCCTGTGTTTTTCTTTTTGTAGCACGTACTATACTTTAATCAAAGTCTATTCCAACGCTTTATAACAAAACCCTAATGCTTTGTTTTTTCCTTTCGGAATGTCTCATTTTGTTTTTACTCATAACACTAGCCCTATCTTTCGAAACAATAATCTTTTCTTTTTCTTTCGTAAAGTCTCCTATCTTTCGTTCAAAACATGAATCTCATGTTTCCTTTTCTTATCAACTCCTATCAATATGGTTCTAATCAAAACCCTAATCTTATGTTTTCTTGTGGTAATATGTCCTGTATTTCAGTTTTGAATCAAAACTATAGTCTTTGCTTTCATTTTAAAATGACTCGTGTTTGTGAACCAAGAAGTCTAACCCTTGCTTTCCCTTTCGGAATTTCTGTTATTTTTCGATCAAAACCCTAACCCTACGTTTTCTTATGGTAGTGTCACCTTTCTTTAATATAATCTTGATCCTATGTTTCCTTTTTGTAACACCTACTATCCTTGAATCAAAGTCGATTACTGCGCTTTACATCAAAACCCTAATGCTTTGTTTCTTTTCGGAATGTCTCATTTTGTTTTTAATCGAAACACTAACCCCACCATTCAAAACCATAATCTTTTGTTTTTTCTCTCGTAAAGTCTCTTATCTTTCGTTCAAAACACGAA
The DNA here is from genome assembly GCA_020875875.1 of Dioscorea alata. Taxonomy (NCBI): domain Eukaryota; kingdom Viridiplantae; phylum Streptophyta; class Magnoliopsida; order Dioscoreales; family Dioscoreaceae; genus Dioscorea; species Dioscorea alata. Next base: position 11,697,743 of record CM037023.1, read on the forward strand.
TCTCATGTTTCCTTTTCTTAATAACTCCTATCTATATGTTTCTAATCAAAACCCTAAATCTTATCTTTTCTTGAGGCAATATCTCCTATATCTCAGGTTTGAATCAAAACCCTAGTCTTTGTTCTCTTTTTACAATGACTCGTGTTTTTAAACCAAGAACCCTAACCATTTCTTTCACTTTCCGAATTAAAGTTATTTTTCAATCAAAACCTTAATCCTAGGTTCTCTTATGGTAGTGTCACCTTTCTTTAATCAAATCTTGATCCTGTGTTTTCTTTTTGTAAAACATACGATACTTGAATCAAAGTCTATTCCTCCGTTTTCCACCAAAACCCTAATGCTTTATTTTCTTTTTGGAATGTCTAATTTTTTTTTAAGCAAAAACACTAACCCTATCTTTCAAAACAACAATCTTTTATTTTTTCTTTCGTAAAGCCTCCTATCTTTCGTTCAAAACACGAATCTCATGTTTCATTTTCTTAATAACTCCTATCTGTATGTTTTTAATCAAAATCCTAATCTTTTGTTTTTTTTATAGTAATCTCTCATATTTTTCTGTTTTCAATCAAAACCCTAGTCTTTGTTTTCATTTTAAAATGACTCGTGTTTTCGAACCAAGAACCCTAACCCTTTCTTTCCCTTTCGGAATTCCTGTTATTTTTCAATCAAAACCGTAATCCTAGGTTTTCTTATGGTCGTGTCACCTTTCTTTAATGAAATCTTGATCCTGTGTTTTTCTTTTTGTAGCACGTACTATACTTTAATCAAAGTCTATTCCAACGCTTTATAACAAAACCCTAATGCTTTGTTTTTTCCTTTCGGAATGTCTCATTTTGTTTTTACTCATAACACTAGCCCTATCTTTCGAAACAATAATCTTTTCTTTTTCTTTCGTAAAGTCTCCTATCTTTCGTTCAAAACATGAATCTCATGTTTCCTTTTCTTATTAACTCCTATCAATATGGTTCTAATCAAAACCCTAATCTTATGTTTTCTTGTGGTAATATGTCCTGTATTTCAGTTTTGAATCAAAACTATAGTCTTCGCTTTCATTTTAAAATGACTCGTGTTTGTGAACCAAGAAGTCTAACCCTTTCTTTCCCTTTCGGAATTTCTGTTATTTTTCGATCAAAACCCTAACCCTACGTTTTCTTATGGTAGTGTCACCTTTCTTTAATATAATCTTGATCCTATGTTTCCTTTTTGTAACACCTACTATCCTTGAATCAAAGTCGATTACTGCGCTTTACATCAAAACCCTAATGCTTTGTTTCTTTTCGGAATGTCTCATTTTGTTTTTAATCGAAACACTAACCCCACCATTCAAAACCATAATCTTTTGTTTTTTCTCTCGTAAAGTCTCTTATCTTTCGTTCAAAACACGAATCTCATGTTTCCTTTTCTTAATAACTCCTATCTATATGTTTCTAATCAAAACCCTAAATCTTATCTTTTCTTGAGGCAATATCTCCTATATCTCAGGTTTGAATCAAAACCCTAGTCTTTGTTCTCTTTTTACAATGACTCGTGTTTTTAAACCAAGAACCCTAACCATTTCTTTCACTTTCCGAATTAAAGTTATTTTTCGATCAAAACCTTAATCCTAGGTTCTCTTATGGTAGTGTCACCTTTCTTTTAATCAAATCTTGATCCTGTGTTTTCTTTTTGTAAAACATACGATACTTGAATCAAAGTCTATTCCTCCGTTTTCCACCAAAACCCTAATGCTTTATTTTCTTTTTGGAATGTCTAATTTTTTTTTAAGCAAAAACACTAACCCTATCTTTCAAAACAACAATCTTTTATTTTTTCTTTCGTAAAGCCTCCTATCTTTCGTTCAAAACACGAATCTCATGTTTCATTTTCTTAATAACTCCTATCTGTATGTTTTTAATCAAAATCCTAATCTTTTGTTTTTTTTATAGTAATCTCTCATATTTTTCTGTTTTCAATCAAAACCCTAGTCTTTGTTTTCATTTTAAAATGACTCGTGTTTTCGAACCAAGAACCCTAACCCTTTCTTTCCCTTTCGGAATTCCTGTTATTTTTCAATCAAAACCGTAATCCTAGGTTTTCTTATGGTCGTGTCACCTTTCTTTAATGAAATCTTGATCCTGTGTTTTTCTTTTTGTAGCACGTACTATACTTTAATCAAAGTCTATTCCAACGCTTTATAACAAAACCCTAATGCTTTGTTTTTCCTTTCGGAATGTCTCATTTTGTTTTTACTCATAACACTAGCCCTATCTTTCGAAACAATAATCTTTTCTTTTTCTTTCGTAAAGTCTCCTATCTTTCGTTCAAAACATGAATCTCATGTTTCCTTTTCTTATCAACTCCTATCAATATGGTTCTAATCAAAACCCTAATCTTATGTTTTCTTGTGGTAATATGTCCTGTATTTCAGTTTTGAATCAAAACTATAGTCTTTGCTTTCATTTTAAAATGACTCGTGTTTGTGAACCAAGAAGTCTAACCCTTGCTTTCCCTTTCGGAATTTCTGTTATTTTTCGATCAAAACCCTAACCCTACGTTTTCTTATGGTAGTGTCACCTTTCTTTAATATAATCTTGATCCTATGTTTCCTTTTTGTAACACCTACTATCCTTGAATCAAAGTCGATTACTGCGCTTTACATCAAAACCCTAATGCTTTGTTTCTTTTCGGAATGTCTCATTTTGTTTTTAATCGAAACACTAACCCCACCATTCAAAACCATAATCTTTTGTTTTTTCTCTTCGTAAAGTCTCTTATCTTTCGTTCAAAACACGAATCTCATGTTTCCTTTTCTTAATAACTCCTATCTATATGTTTCTAATCAAAACCCTAAATGTTATGTTTTATTGAGGCAATATCTCCTATATTTCAGGTTTGAATCAAAACCCTAGTCTTTGTTTTCTTTTTAAAATGACTCGTGTTTTTAAACCAAGAACCCTAACCATTTCTTTCACTTTCCGAATTAAAGTTATTTTTCGATCAAAACCTTAATCCTAGGTTTTCTTATGGTAGTGTCACCTTTCTTTCATCAAATCTTGATCCTGTGTTCTCTTTTTGTAAAACCTACGATACTTGAATCAAAGTCTATTCCTCCGTTTTCCACCAAAACCCTAATGCTTTATTTTCTTTTTGGAATGTCTAATTTTTTTTTAAGCACAAACACTAACCCTATCTTTCAAAACAACAATCTTTTATTTTTTCTTTCGTAAAGCCTCCTATCTTTCGTTCAAAACACGAATCTCATGTTTCATTTTCTTAATAACTCCTATCTGTATGTTTTTAATCAAAATCCTAATCTTTTGTTTTTTTTATAGTAATCTCTCATATTTTTCTGTTTTCAATCAAAACCCTAGTCTTTGTTTTCATTTTAAAATGACTCGTGTTTTCGAACCAAGAACCCTAACCCTTTCTTTCCCTTTCGGAATTCCTGTTATTTTTCAATCAAAACCGTAATCCTAGGTTTTCTTATGGTCGTGTCACCTTTCTTTAATGAAATCTTGATCCTGTGTTTTTCTTTTTGTAGCACGTACTATACTTTAATCAAAGTCTATTCCAACGCTTTATAACAAAACCCTAATGCTTTGTTTTTTCCTTTCGGAATGTCTCATTTTGTTTTTACTCATAACACTAGCCCTATCTTTCGAAACAATAATCTTTTCTTTTTCTTTCGTAAAGTCTCCTATCTTTCGTTCAAAACATGAATCTCATGTTTCCTTTTCTTATCAACTCCTATCAATATGGTTCTAATCAAAACCCTAATCTTATGTTTTCTTGTGGTAATATGTCCTGTATTTCAGTTTTGAATCAAAACTATAGTCTTTGCTTTCATTTTAAAATGACTCGTGTTTGTGAACCAAGAAGTCTAACCCTTGCTTTCCCTTTCGGAATTTCTGTTATTTTTCGATCAAAACCCTAATCCTACGTTTTCTTATGGTAGTGTCACCTTTCTTTAATATAATCTTGATCCTATGTTTCCTTTTTGTAACACCTACTATCCTTGAATCAAAGTCGATTCCTACGCTTTACATCAAAACCCTAATGCTTTGTTTCTTTTCGGAATGTCTCATTTTGTTTTTAATCGAAACACTAACCCCACCTTTCAAAACCATAATCTTTTGTTTTTTCTTTCGTAAAGTCTCTTATCTTTCGTTCAAAACACGAATCTCATGTTTCCTTTTCTTAATAACTCCTATCTATATGTTTCTAATCAAAACCCTAAATGTTATGTTTTATTGAGGCAATATCTCCTATATTTCAGGTTTGAATCAAAACCCTAGTCTTTGTTTTCTTTTTAAAATGACTCGTGTTTTTAAACCAAGAACCCTAACCATTTCTTTCACTTTCCGAATTAAAGTTATTTTTCGATCAAAACCTTAATCCTAGGTTTTCTTATGGTAGTGTCACCTTTCTTTCATCAAATCTTGATCCTGTGTTCTCTTTTTGTAAAACCTACGATACTTGAATCAAAGTCTATTCCTCCGTTTTCCACCAAAACCCTAATGCTTTATTTTCTTTTTGGAATGTCTAATTTTTTTTTAAGCAAAAACACTAACCCTATCTTTCAAAACAACAATCTTTTATTTTTTCTTTCGTAAAGCCTCCTATCTTTCGTTCAAAACACGAATCTCATGTTTCATTTTCTTAATAACTCCTATCTGTATGTTTTTAATCAAAATCCTAATCTTTTGTTTTTTTTATAGTAATCTCTCATATTTTTCTGTTTTCAATCAAAACCCTAGTCTTTGTTTTCATTTTAAAATGACTCGTGTTTTCGAACCAAGAACCCTAACCCTTTCTTTCCCTTTCGGAATTCCTGTTATTTTTCAATCAAAACCGTAATCCTAGGTTTTCTTATGGTCGTGTCACCTTTCTTTAATGAAATCTTGATCCTGTGTTTTTCTTTTTGTAGCACGTACTATACTTTAATCAAAGTCTATTCCAACGCTTTATAACAAAACCCTAATGCTTTGTTTTTTCCTTTCGGAATGTCTCATTTTGTTTTTACTCATAACACTAGCCCTATCTTTCGAAACAATAATCTTTTCTTTTTCTTTCGTAAAGTCTCCTATCTTTCGTTCAAAACATGAATCTCATGTTTCCTTTTCTTATCAACTCCTATCAATATGGTTCTAATCAAAACCCTAATCTTATGTTTTCTTGTGGTAATATGTCCTGTATTTCAGTTTTGAATCAAAACTATAGTCTTTGCTTTCATTTTAAAATGACTCGTGTTTGTGAACCAAGAAGTCTAACCCTTGCTTTCCCTTTCGGAATTTCTGTTATTTTTCGATCAAAACCCTAATCCTACGTTTTCTTATGGTAGTGTCACCTTTCTTTAATATAATCTTGATCCTATGTTTCCTTTTTTTAACACCTACTATCCTTGAATCAAAGTCGATTCCTACGCTTTACATCAAAACCCTAATGCTTTGTTTCTTTTCGGAATGTCTCATTTTGTTTTTAATCGAAACACTAACCCCACCTTTCAAAACCATAATCTTTTGTTTTTTCTTTCGTAAAGTCTCTTATCTTTCGTTCAAAACACGAATCTCATGTTTCCTTTTCTTAATAACTCCTATCTATATGTTTCTAATCAAAACCCTAAATGTTATGTTTTATTGAGGCAATATCTCCTATATTTCAGGTTTGAATCAAAACCCTAGTCTTTGTTTTCTTTTTAAAATGACTCGTGTTTTTAAACCAAGAACCCTAACCATTTCTTTCACTTTCCGAATTAAAGTTATTTTTCGATCAAAACCTTAATCCTAGGTTTTCTTATGGTAGTGTCACCTTTCTTTCATCAAATCTTGATCCTGTGTTCTCTTTTTGTAAAACCTACGATACTTGAATCAAAGTCTATTCCTCCGTTTTCCACCAAAACCCTAATGCTTTATTTTCTTTTTGGAATGTCTAATTTTTTTTTTAAGCAAAAACACTAACCCTATCTTTCAAAACAACAATCTTTTATTTTTTCTTTCGTAAAGCCTCCTATCTTTCGTTCAAAACACGAATCTCATGTTTCATTTTCTTAATAACTCCTATCTGTATGTTTTTAATCAAAATCCTAATCTTTTGTTTTTTTTATAGTAATCTCTCATATTTTTCTGTTTTCAATCAAAACCCTAGTCTTTGTTTTCATTTTAAAATGACTCGTGTTTTCGAACCAAGAACCCTAACCCTTTCTTTCCCTTTCGGAATTCCTGTTATTTTTCAATCAAAACCGTAATCCTAGGTTTTCTTATGGTCGTGTCACCTTTCTTTAATGAAATCTTGATCCTGTGTTTTTCTTTTTGTAGCACGTACTATACTTTAATCAAAGTCTATTCCAACGCTTTATAACAAAACCCTAATGCTTTGTTTTTTCCTTTCGGAATGTCTCATTTTGTTTTTACTCATAACACTAGCCCTATCTTTCGAAACAATAATCTTTTCTTTTTCTTTCGTAAAGTCTCCTATCTTTCGTTCAAAACATGAATCTCATGTTTCCTTTTCTTATCAACTCCTATCAATATGGTTCTAATCAAAACCCTAATCTTATGTTTTCTTGTGGTAATATGTCCTGTATTTCAGTTTTGAATCAAAACTATAGTCTTTGCTTTCATTTTAAAATGACTCGTGTTTGTGAACCAAGAAGTCTAACCCTTGCTTTCCCTTTCGGAATTTCTGTTATTTTTCGATCAAAACCCTAATCCTACGTTTTCTTATGGTAGTGTCACCTTTCTTTAATATAATCTTGATCCTATGTTTCCTTTTTTTAACACCTACTATCCTTGAATCAAAGTCGATTCCTACGCTTTACATCAAAACCCTAATGCTTTGTTTCTTTTCGGAATGTCTCATTTTGTTTTTAATCGAAACACTAACCCCACCTTTCAAAACCATAATCTTTTGTTTTTTCTTTCGTAAAGTCTCTTATCTTTCGTTCAAAACACGAATCTCATGTTTCCTTTTCTTAATAACTCCTATCTATATGTTTCTAATCAAAACCCTAAATGTTATGTTTTATTGAGGCAATATCTCCTATATTTCAGGTTTGAATCAAAACCCTAGTCTTTGTTTTCTTTTTAAAATGACTCGTGTTTTTAAACCAAGAACCCTAACCATTTCTTTCACTTTCCGAATTAAAGTTATTTTTCGATCAAAACCTTAATCCTAGGTTTTCTTATGGTAGTGTCACCTTTCTTTCATCAAATCTTGATCCTGTGTTCTCTTTTTGTAAAACCTACGATACTTGAATCAAAGTCTATTCCTCCGTTTTCCACCAAAACCCTAATGCTTTATTTTCTTTTTGGAATGTCTAATTTTTTTTTTAAGCAAAAACACTAACCCTATCTTTCAAAACAACAATCTTTTATTTTTTCTTTCGTAAAGCCTCCTATCTTTCGTTCAAAACACGAATCTCATGTTTCATTTTCTTAATAACTCCTATCTGTATGTTTTTAATCAAAATCCTAATCTTTTGTTTTTTTTATAGTAATCTCTCATATTTTTCTGTTTTCAATCAAAACCCTAGTCTTTGTTTTCATTTTAAAATGACTCGTGTTTTCGAACCAAGAACCCTAACCCTTTCTTTCCCTTTCGGAATTCCTGTTATTTTTCAATCAAAACCGTAATCCTAGGTTTTCTTATGGTCGTGTCACCTTTCTTTAATGAAATCTTGATCCTGTGTTTTTCTTTTTGTAGCACGTACTATACTTTAATCAAAGTCTATTCCAACGCTTTATAACAAAACCCTAATGCTTTGTTTTTTCCTTTCGGAATGTCTCATTTTGTTTTTACTCATAACACTAGCCCTATCTTTCGAAACAATAATCTTTTCTTTTTCTTTCGTAAAGTCTCCTATCTTTCGTTCAAAACATGAATCTCATGTTTCCTTTTCTTATCAACTCCTATCAATATGGTTCTAATCAAAACCCTAATCTTATGTTTTCTTGTGGTAATATGTCCTGTATTTCAGTTTTGAATCAAAACTATAGTCTTTGCTTTCATTTTAAAATGACTCGTGTTTGTGAACCAAGAAGTCTAACCCTTGCTTTCCCTTTCGGAATTTCTGTTATTTTTCGATCAAAACCCTAATCCTACGTTTTCTTATGGTAGTGTCACCTTTCTTTAATATAATCTTGATCCTATGTTTCCTTTTTTAACACCTACTATCCTTGAATCAAAGTCGATTCCTACGCTTTACATCAAAACCCTAATGCTTTGTTTCTTTTCGGAATGTCTCATTTTGTTTTTAATCGAAACACTAACCCCACCTTTCAAAACCATAATCTTTTGTTTTTTCTTTCGTAAAGTCTCTTATCTTTCGTTCAAAACACGAATCTCATGTTTCCTTTTCTTAATAACTCCTATCTATATGTTTCTAATCAAAACCCTAAATGTTATGTTTTATTGAGGCAATATCTCCTATATTTCAGGTTTGAATCAAAACCCTAGTCTTTGTTTTCTTTTTAAAATGACTCGTGTTTTTAAACCAAGAACCCTAACCATTTCTTTCACTTTCCGAATTAAAGTTATTTTTCGATCAAAACCTTAATCCTAGGTTTTCTTATGGTAGTGTCACCTTTCTTTCATCAAATCTTGATCCTGTGTTCTCTTTTTGTAAAACCTACGATACTTGAATCAAAGTCTATTCCTCCGTTTTCCACCAAAACCCTAATGCTTTATTTTCTTTTTGGAATGTCTAATTTTTTTTTTAAGCAAAAACACTAACCCTATCTTTCAAAACAACAATCTTTTATTTTTTCTTTCGTAAAGCCTCCTATCTTTCGTTCAAAACACGAATCTCATGTTTCATTTTCTTAATAACTCCTATCTGTATGTTTTTAATCAAAATCCTAATCTTTTGTTTTTTTTATAGTAATCTCTCATATTTTTCTGTTTTCAATCAAAACCCTAGTCTTTGTTTTCATTTTAAAATGACTCGTGTTTTCGAACCAAGAACCCTAACCCTTTCTTTCCCTTTCGGAATTCCTGTTATTTTTCAATCAAAACCGTAATCCTAGGTTTTCTTATGGTCGTGTCACCTTTCTTTAATGAAATCTTGATCCTGTGTTTTTCTTTTTGTAGCACGTACTATACTTTAATCAAAGTCTATTCCAACGCTTTATAACAAAACCCTAATGCTTTGTTTTTTCCTTTCGGAATGTCTCATTTTGTTTTTACTCATAACACTAGCCCTATCTTTCGAAACAATAATCTTTTCTTTTTCTTTCGTAAAGTCTCCTATCTTTCGTTCAAAACATGAATCTCATGTTTCCTTTTCTTATCAACTCCTATCAATATGGTTCTAATCAAAACCCTAATCTTATGTTTTCTTGTGGTAATATGTCCTGTATTTCAGTTTTGAATCAAAACTATAGTCTTTGCTTTCATTTTAAAATGACTCGTGTTTGTGAACCAAGAAGTCTAACCCTTGCTTTCCCTTTCGGAATTTCTGTTATTTTTCGATCAAAACCCTAATCCTACGTTTTCTTATGGTAGTGTCACCTTTCTTTAATATAATCTTGATCCTATGTTTCCTTTTTTTAACACCTACTATCCTTGAATCAAAGTCGATTCCTACGCTTTACATCAAAACCCTAATGCTTTGTTTCTTTTCGGAATGTCTCATTTTGTTTTTAATCGAAACACTAACCCCACCTTTCAAAACCATAATCTTTTGTTTTTTCTTTCGTAAAGTCTCTTATCTTTCGTTCAAAACACGAATCTCATGTTTCCTTTTCTTAATAACTCCTATCTATATGTTTCTAATCAAAACCCTAAATGTTATGTTTTATTGAGGCAATATCTCCTATATTTCAGGTTTGAATCAAAACCCTAGTCTTTGTTTTCTTTTTAAAATGACTCGTGTTTTTAAACCAAGAACCCTAACCATTTCTTTCACTTTCCGAATTAAAGTTATTTTTCGATCAAAACCTTAATCCTAGGTTTTCTTATGGTAGTGTCACCTTTCTTTCATCAAATCTTGATCCTGTGTTCTCTTTTTGTAAAACCTACGATACTTGAATCAAAGTCTATTCCTCCGTTTTCCACCAAAACCCTAATGCTTTATTTTCTTTTTGGAATGTCTAATTTTTTTTTTAAGCAAAAACACTAACCCTATCTTTCAAAACAACAATCTTTTATTTTTTCTTTCGTAAAGCCTCCTATCTTTCGTTCAAAACACGAATCTCATGTTTCATTTTCTTAATAACTCCTATCTGTATGTTTTTAATCAAAATCCTAATCTTTTGTTTTTTTTATAGTAATCTCTCATATTTTTCTGTTTTCAATCAAAACCCTAGTCTTTGTTTTCATTTTAAAATGACTCGTGTTTTCGAACCAAGAACCCTAACCCTTTCTTTCCCTTTCGGAATTCCTGTTATTTTTCAATCAAAACCGTAATCCTAGGTTTTCTTATGGTCGTGTCACCTTTCTTTAATGAAATCTTGATCCTGTGTTTTTCTTTTTGTAGCACGTACTATACTTTAATCAAAGTCTATTCCAACGCTTTATAACAAAACCCTAATGCTTTGTTTTTTCCTTTCGGAATGTCTCATTTTGTTTTTACTCATAACACTAGCCCTATCTTTCGAAACAATAATCTTTTCTTTTTCTTTCGTAAAGTCTCCTATCTTTCGTTCAAAACATGAATCTCATGTTTCCTTTTCTTATCAACTCCTATCAATATGGTTCTAATCAAAACCCTAATCTTATGTTTTCTTGTGGTAATATGTCCTGTATTTCAGTTTTGAATCAAAACTATAGTCTTTGCTTTCATTTTAAAATGACTCGTGTTTGTGAACCAAGAAGTCTAACCCTTGCTTTCCCTTTCGGAATTTCTGTTATTTTTCGATCAAAACCCTAATCCTACGTTTTCTTATGGTAGTGTCACCTTTCTTTAATATAATCTTGATCCTATGTTTCCTTTTTTTAACACCTACTATCCTTGAATCAAAGTCGATTCCTACGCTTTACATCAAAACCCTAATGCTTTGTTTCTTTTCGGAATGTCTCATTTTGTTTTTAATCGAAACACTAACCCCACCTTTCAAAACCATAATCTTTTGTTTTTTCTTTCGTAAAGTCTCTTATCTTTCGTTCAAAACACGAATCTCATGTTTCCTTTTCTTAATAACTCCTATCTATATGTTTCTAATCAAAACCCTAAATGTTATGTTTTATTGAGGCAATATCTCCTATATTTCAGGTTTGAATCAAAACCCTAGTCTTTGTTTTCTTTTTAAAATGACTCGTGTTTTTAAACCAAGAACCCTAACCATTTCTTTCACTTTCCGAATTAAAGTTATTTTTCGATCAAAACCTTAATCCTAGGTTTTCTTATGGTAGTGTCACCTTTCTTTCATCAAATCTTGATCCTGTGTTCTCTTTTTGTAAAACCTACGATACTTGAATCAAAGTCTATTCCTCCGTTTTCCACCAAAACCCTAATGCTTTATTTTCTTTTTGGAATGTCTAATTTTTTTTTTAAGCAAAAACACTAACCCTATCTTTCAAAACAACAATCTTTTATTTTTTCTTTCGTAAAGCCTCCTATCTTTCGTTCAAAACACGAATCTCATGTTTCATTTTCTTAATAACTCCTATCTGTATGTTTTTAATCAAAATCCTAATCTTTTGTTTTTTTTATAGTAATCTCTCATATTTTTCTGTTTTCAATCAAAACCCTAGTCTTTGTTTTCATTTTAAAATGACTCGTGTTTTCGAACCAAGAACCCTAACCCTTTCTTTCCCTTTCGGAATTCCTGTTATTTTTCAATCAAAACCGTAATCCTAGGTTTTCTTATGGTCGTGTCACCTTTCTTTAATGAAATCTTGATCCTGTGTTTTTCTTTTTGTAGCACGTACTATACTTTAATCAAAGTCTATTCCAACGCTTTATAACAAAACCCTAATGCTTTGTTTTTTCCTTTCGGAATGTCTCATTTTGTTTTTACTCATAACACTAGCCCTATCTTTCGAAACAATAATCTTTTCTTTTTCTTTCGTAAAGTCTCCTATCTTTCGTTCAAAACATGAATCTCATGTTTCCTTTTCTTATCAACTCCTATCAATATGGTTCTAATCAAAACCCTAATCTTATGTTTTCTTGTGGTAATATGTCCTGTATTTCAGTTTTGAATCAAAACTATAGTCTTTGCTTTCATTTTAAAATGACTCGTGTTTGTGAACCAAGAAGTCTAACCCTTGCTTTCCCTTTCGGAATTTCTGTTATTTTTCGATCAAAACCCTAATCCTACGTTTTCTTATGGTAGTGTCACCTTTCTTTAATATAATCTTGATCCTATGTTTCCTTTTTTTAACACCTACTATCCTTGAATCAAAGTCGATTCCTACGCTTTACATCAAAACCCTAATGCTTTGTTTCTTTTCGGAATGTCTCATTTTGTTTTTAATCGAAACACTAACCCCACCTTTCAAAACCATAATCTTTTGTTTTTTCTTTCGTAAAGTCTCTTATCTTTCGTTCAAAACACGAATCTCATGTTTCCTTTTCTTAATAACTCCTATCTATATGTTTCTAATCAAAACCCTAAATGTTATGTTTTATTGAGGCAATATCTCCTATATTTCAGGTTTGAATCAAAACCCTAGTCTTTGTTTTCTTTTTAAAATGACTCGTGTTTTTAAACCAAGAACCCTAACCATTTCTTTCACTTTCCGAATTAAAGTTATTTTTCGATCAAAACCTTAATCCTAGGTTTTCTTATGGTAGTGTCACCTTTCTTTCATCAAATCTTGATCCTGTGTTCTCTTTTTGTAAAACCTACGATACTTGAATCAAAGTCTATTCCTCCGTTTTCCACCAAAACCCTAATGCTTTATTTTCTTTTTGGAATGTCTAATTTTTTTTTTAAGCAAAAACACTAACCCTATCTTTCAAAACAACAATCTTTTATTTTTTCTTTCGTAAAGCCTCCTATCTTTCGTTCAAAACACGAATCTCATGTTTCATTTTCTTAATAACTCCTATCTGTATGTTTTTAATCAAAATCCTAATCTTTTGTTTTTTTTATAGTAATCTCTCATATTTTTCTGTTTTCAATCAAAACCCTAGTCTTTGTTTTCATTTTAAAATGACTCGTGTTTTCGAACCAAGAACCCTAACCCTTTCTTTCCCTTTCGGAATTCCTGTTATTTTTCAATCAAAACCGTAATCCTAGGTTTTCTTATGGTCGTGTCACCTTTCTTTAATGAAATCTTGATCCTGTGTTTTTCTTTTTGTAGCACGTACTATACTTTAATCAAAGTCTATTCCAACGCTTTATAACAAAACCCTAATGCTTTGTTTTTTCCTTTCGGAATGTCTCATTTTGTTTTTACTCATAACACTAGCCCTATCTTTCGAAACAATAATCTTTTCTTTTTCTTTCGTAAAGTCTCCTATCTTTCGTTCAAAACATGAATCTCATGTTTCCTTTTCTTATCAACTCCTATCAATATGGTTCTAATCAAAACCCTAATCTTATGTTTTCTTGTGGTAATATGTCCTGTATTTCAGTTTTGAATCAAAACTATAGTCTTTGCTTTCATTTTAAAATGACTCGTGTTTGTGAACCAAGAAGTCTAACCCTTGCTTTCCCTTTCGGAATTTCTGTTATTTTTCGATCAAAACCCTAATCCTACGTTTTCTTATGGTAGTGTCACCTTTCTTTAATATAATCTTGATCCTATGTTTCCTTTTTTTAACACCTACTATCCTTGAATCAAAGTCGATTCCTACGCTTTACATCAAAACCCTAATGCTTTGTTTCTTTTCGGAATGTCTCATTTTGTTTTTAATCGAAACACTAACCCCACCTTTCAAAACCATAATCTTTTGTTTTTTCTTTCGTAAAGTCTCTTATCTTTCGTTCAAAACACGAATCTCATGTTTCCTTTTCTTAATAACTCCTATCTATATGTTTCTAATCAAAACCCTAAATGTTATGTTTTATTGAGGCAATATCTCCTATATTTCAGGTTTGAATCAAAACCCTAGTCTTTGTTTTCTTTTTAAAATGACTCGTGTTTTTAAACCAAGAACCCTAACCATTTCTTTCACTTTCCGAATTAAAGTTATTTTTCGATCAAAACCTTAATCCTAGGTTTTCTTATGGTAGTGTCACCTTTCTTTCATCAAATCTTGATCCTGTGTTCTCTTTTTGTAAAACCTACGATACTTGAATCAAAGTCTATTCCTCCGTTTTCCACCAAAACCCTAATGCTTTATTTTCTTTTTGGAATGTCTAATTTTTTTTTTAAGCAAAAACACTAACCCTATCTTTCAAAACAACAATCTTTTATTTTTTCTTTCGTAAAGCCTCCTATCTTTCGTTCAAAACACGAATCTCATGTTTCATTTTCTTAATAACTCCTATCTGTATGTTTTTAATCAAAATCCTAATCTTTTGTTTTTTTTATAGTAATCTCTCATATTTTTCTGTTTTCAATCAAAACCCTAGTCTTTGTTTTCATTTTAAAATGACTCGTGTTTTCGAACCAAGAACCCTAACCCTTTCTTTCCCTTTCGGAATTCCTGTTATTTTTCAATCAAAACCGTAATCCTAGGTTTTCTTATGGTCGTGTCACCTTTCTTTAATGAAATCTTGATCCTGTGTTTTTCTTTTTGTAGCACGTACTATACTTTAATCAAAGTCTATTCCAACGCTTTATAACAAAACCCTAATGCTTTGTTTTTTCCTTTCGGAATGTCTCATTTTGTTTTTACTCATAACACTAGCCCTATCTTTCGAAACAATAATCTTTTCTTTTTCTTTCGTAAAGTCTCCTATCTTTCGTTCAAAACATGAATCTCATGTTTCCTTTTCTTATCAACTCCTATCAATATGGTTCTAATCAAAACCCTAATCTTATGTTTTCTTGTGGTAATATGTCCTGTATTTCAGTTTTGAATCAAAACTATAGTCTTTGCTTTCATTTTAAAATGACTCGTGTTTGTGAACCAAGAAGTCTAACCCTTGCTTTCCCTTTCGGAATTTCTGTTATTTTTCGATCAAAACCCTAATCCTACGTTTTCTTATGGTAGTGTCACCTTTCTTTAATATAATCTTGATCCTATGTTTCCTTTTTTTAACACCTACTATCCTTGAATCAAAGTCGATTCCTACGCTTTACATCAAAACCCTAATGCTTTGTTTCTTTTCGGAATGTCTCATTTTGTTTTTAATCGAAACACTAACCCCACCTTTCAAAACCATAATCTTTTGTTTTTTCTTTCGTAAAGTCTCTTATCTTTCGTTCAAAACACGAATCTCATGTTTCCTTTTCTTAATAACTCCTATCTATATGTTTCTAATCAAAACCCTAAATGTTATGTTTTATTGAGGCAATATCTCCTATATTTCAGGTTTGAATCAAAACCCTAGTCTTTGTTTTCTTTTTAAAATGACTCGTGTTTTTAAACCAAGAACCCTAACCATTTCTTTCACTTTCCGAATTAAAGTTATTTTTCGATCAAAACCTTAATCCTAGGTTTTCTTATGGTAGTGTCACCTTTCTTTCATCAAATCTTGATCCTGTGTTCTCTTTTTGTAAAACCTACGATACTTGAATCAAAGTCTATTCCTCCGTTTTCCACCAAAACCCTAATGCTTTATTTTCTTTTTGGAATGTCTAATTTTTTTTTTAAGCAAAAACACTAACCCTATCTTTCAAAACAACAATCTTTTATTTTTTCTTTCGTAAAGCCTCCTATCTTTCGTTCAAAACACGAATCTCATGTTTCATTTTCTTAATAACTCCTATCTGTATGTTTTTAATCAAAATCCTAATCTTTTGTTTTTTTTATAGTAATCTCTCATATTTTTCTGTTTTCAATCAAAACCCTAGTCTTTGTTTTCATTTTAAAATGACTCGTGTTTTCGAACCAAGAACCCTAACCCTTTCTTTCCCTTTCGGAATTCCTGTTATTTTTCAATCAAAACCGTAATCCTAGGTTTTCTTATGGTCGTGTCACCTTTCTTTAATGAAATCTTGATCCTGTGTTTTTCTTTTTGTAGCACGTACTATACTTTAATCAAAGTCTATTCCAACGCTTTATAACAAAACCCTAATGCTTTGTTTTTTCCTTTCGGAATGTCTCATTTTGTTTTTACTCATAACACTAGCCCTATCTTTCGAAACAATAATCTTTTCTTTTTCTTTCGTAAAGTCTCCTATCTTTCGTTCAAAACATGAATCTCATGTTTCCTTTTCTTATCAACTCCTATCAATATGGTTCTAATCAAAACCCTAATCTTATGTTTTCTTGTGGTAATATGTCCTGTATTTCAGTTTTGAATCAAAACTATAGTCTTTGCTTTCATTTTAAAATGACTCGTGTTTGTGAACCAAGAAGTCTAACCCTTGCTTTCCCTTTCGGAATTTCTGTTATTTTTCGATCAAAACCCTAATCCTACGTTTTCTTATGGTAGTGTCACCTTTCTTTAATATAATCTTGATCCTATGTTTCCTTTTTTTAACACCTACTATCCTTGAATCAAAGTCGATTCCTACGCTTTACATCAAAACCCTAATGCTTTGTTTCTTTTCGGAATGTCTCATTTTGTTTTTAATCGAAACACTAACCCCACCTTTCAAAACCATAATCTTTTGTTTTTTCTTTCGTAAAGTCTCTTATCTTTCGTTCAAAACACGAATCTCATGTTTCCTTTTCTTAATAACTCCTATCTATATGTTTCTAATCAAAACCCTAAATGTTATGTTTTATTGAGGCAATATCTCCTATATTTCAGGTTTGAATCAAAACCCTAGTCTTTGTTTTCTTTTTAAAATGACTCGTGTTTTTAAACCAAGAACCCTAACCATTTCTTTCACTTTCCGAATTAAAGTTATTTTTCGATCAAAACCTTAATCCTAGGTTTTCTTATGGTAGTGTCACCTTTCTTTCATCAAATCTTGATCCTGTGTTCTCTTTTTGTAAAACCTACGATACTTGAATCAAAGTCTATTCCTCCGTTTTCCACCAAAACCCTAATGCTTTATTTTCTTTTTGGAATGTCTAATTTTTTTTTTAAGCAAAAACACTAACCCTATCTTTCAAAACAACAATCTTTTATTTTTTCTTTCGTAAAGCCTCCTATCTTTCGTTCAAAACACGAATCTCATGTTTCATTTTCTTAATAACTCCTATCTGTATGTTTTTAATCAAAATCCTAATCTTTTGTTTTTTTTATAGTAATCTCTCATATTTTTCTGTTTTCAATCAAAACCCTAGTCTTTGTTTTCATTTTAAAATGACTCGTGTTTTCGAACCAAGAACCCTAACCCTTTCTTTCCCTTTCGGAATTCCTGTTATTTTTCAATCAAAACCGTAATCCTAGGTTTTCTTATGGTCGTGTCACCTTTCTTTAATGAAATCTTGATCCTGTGTTTTTCTTTTTGTAGCACGTACTATACTTTAATCAAAGTCTATTCCAACGCTTTATAACAAAACCCTAATGCTTTGTTTTTTCCTTTCGGAATGTCTCATTTTGTTTTTACTCATAACACTAGCCCTATCTTTCGAAACAATAATCTTTTCTTTTTCTTTCGTAAAGTCTCCTATCTTTCGTTCAAAACATGAATCTCATGTTTCCTTTTCTTATCAACTCCTATCAATATGGTTCTAATCAAAACCCTAATCTTATGTTTTCTTGTGGTAATATGTCCTGTATTTCAGTTTTGAATCAAAACTATAGTCTTTGCTTTCATTTTAAAATGACTCGTGTTTGTGAACCAAGAAGTCTAACCCTTGCTTTCCCTTTCGGAATTTCTGTTATTTTTCGATCAAAACCCTAATCCTACGTTTTCTTATGGTAGTGTCACCTTTCTTTAATATAATCTTGATCCTATGTTTCCTTTTTTTAACACCTACTATCCTTGAATCAAAGTCGATTCCTACGCTTTACATCAAAACCCTAATGCTTTGTTTCTTTTCGGAATGTCTCATTTTGTTTTTAATCGAAACACTAACCCCACCTTTCAAAACCATAATCTTTTGTTTTTTCTTTCGTAAAGTCTCTTATCTTTCGTTCAAAACACGAATCTCATGTTTCCTTTTCTTAATAACTCCTATCTATATGTTTCTAATCAAAACCCTAAATGTTATGTTTTATTGAGGCAATATCTCCTATATTTCAGGTTTGAATCAAAACCCTAGTCTTTGTTTTCTTTTTAAAATGACTCGTGTTTTTAAACCAAGAACCCTAACCATTTCTTTCACTTTCCGAATTAAAGTTATTTTTCGATCAAAACCTTAATCCTAGGTTTTCTTATGGTAGTGTCACCTTTCTTTCATCAAATCTTGATCCTGTGTTCTCTTTTTGTAAAACCTACGATACTTGAATCAAAGTCTATTCCTCCGTTTTCCACCAAAACCCTAATGCTTTATTTTCTTTTTGGAATGTCTAATTTTTTTTTTAAGCAAAAACACTAACCCTATCTTTCAAAACAACAATCTTTTATTTTTTCTTTCGTAAAGCCTCCTATCTTTCGTTCAAAACACGAATCTCATGTTTCATTTTCTTAATAACTCCTATCTGTATGTTTTTAATCAAAATCCTAATCTTTTGTTTTTTTTATAGTAATCTCTCATATTTTTCTGTTTTCAATCAAAACCCTAGTCTTTGTTTTCATTTTAAAATGACTCGTGTTTTCGAACCAAGAACCCTAACCCTTTCTTTCCCTTTCGGAATTCCTGTTATTTTTCAATCAAAACCGTAATCCTAGGTTTTCTTATGGTCGTGTCACCTTTCTTTAATGAAATCTTGATCCTGTGTTTTTCTTTTTGTAGCACGTACTATACTTTAATCAAAGTCTATTCCAACGCTTTATAACAAAACCCTAATGCTTTGTTTTTTCCTTTCGGAATGTCTCATTTTGTTTTTACTCATAACACTAGCCCTATCTTTCGAAACAATAATCTTTTCTTTTTCTTTCGTAAAGTCTCCTATCTTTCGTTCAAAACATGAATCTCATGTTTCCTTTTCTTATCAACTCCTATCAATATGGTTCTAATCAAAACCCTAATCTTATGTTTTCTTGTGGTAATATGTCCTGTATTTCAGTTTTGAATCAAAACTATAGTCTTTGCTTTCATTTTAAAATGACTCGTGTTTGTGAACCAAGAAGTCTAACCCTTGCTTTCCCTTTCGGAATTTCTGTTATTTTTCGATCAAAACCCTAATCCTACGTTTTCTTATGGTAGTGTCACCTTTCTTTAATATAATCTTGATCCTATGTTTCCTTTTTTTAACACCTACTATCCTTGAATCAAAGTCGATTCCTACGCTTTACATCAAAACCCTAATGCTTTGTTTCTTTTCGGAATGTCTCATTTTGTTTTTAATCGAAACACTAACCCCACCTTTCAAAACCATAATCTTTTGTTTTTTCTTTCGTAAAGTCTCTTATCTTTCGTTCAAAACACGAATCTCATGTTTCCTTTTCTTAATAACTCCTATCTATATGTTTCTAATCAAAACCCTAAATGTTATGTTTTATTGAGGCAATATCTCCTATATTTCAGGTTTGAATCAAAACCCTAGTCTTTGTTTTCTTTTTAAAATGACTCGTGTTTTTAAACCAAGAACCCTAACCATTTCTTTCACTTTCCGAATTAAAGTTATTTTTCGATCAAAACCTTAATCCTAGGTTTTCTTATGGTAGTGTCACCTTTCTTTCATCAAATCTTGATCCTGTGTTCTCTTTTTGTAAAACCTACGATACTTGAATCAAAGTCTATTCCTCCGTTTTCCACCAAAACCCTAATGCTTTATTTTCTTTTTGGAATGTCTAATTTTTTTTTTAAGCAAAAACACTAACCCTATCTTTCAAAACAACAATCTTTTATTTTTTCTTTCGTAAAGCCTCCTATCTTTCGTTCAAAACACGAATCTCATGTTTCATTTTCTTAATAACTCCTATCTGTATGTTTTTAATCAAAATCCTAATCTTTTGTTTTTTTTATAGTAATCTCTCATATTTTTCTGTTTTCAATCAAAACCCTAGTCTTTGTTTTCATTTTAAAATGACTCGTGTTTTCGAACCAAGAACCCTAACCCTTTCTTTCCCTTTCGGAATTCCTGTTATTTTTCAATCAAAACCGTAATCCTAGGTTTTCTTATGGTCGTGTCACCTTTCTTTAATGAAATCTTGATCCTGTGTTTTTCTTTTTGTAGCACGTACTATACTTTAATCAAAGTCTATTCCAACGCTTTATAACAAAACCCTAATGCTTTGTTTTTTCCTTTCGGAATGTCTCATTTTGTTTTTACTCATAACACTAGCCCTATCTTTCGAAACAATAATCTTTTCTTTTTCTTTCGTAAAGTCTCCTATCTTTCGTTCAAAACATGAATCTCATGTTTCCTTTTCTTATCAACTCCTATCAATATGGTTCTAATCAAAACCCTAATCTTATGTTTTCTTGTGGTAATATGTCCTGTATTTCAGTTTTGAATCAAAACTATAGTCTTTGCTTTCATTTTAAAATGACTCGTGTTTGTGAACCAAGAAGTCTAACCCTTGCTTTCCCTTTCGGAATTTCTGTTATTTTTCGATCAAAACCCTAATCCTACGTTTTCTTATGGTAGTGTCACCTTTCTTTAATATAATCTTGATCCTATGTTTCCTTTTTTTAACACCTACTATCCTTGAATCAAAGTCGATTCCTACGCTTTACATCAAAACCCTAATGCTTTGTTTCTTTTCGGAATGTCTCATTTTGTTTTTAATCGAAACACTAACCCCACCTTTCAAAACCATAATCTTTTGTTTTTTCTTTCGTAAAGTCTCTTATCTTTCGTTCAAAACACGAATCTCATGTTTCCTTTTCTTAATAACTCCTATCTATATGTTTCTAATCAAAACCCTAAATGTTATGTTTTATTGAGGCAATATCTCCTATATTTCAGGTTTGAATCAAAACCCTAGTCTTTGTTTTCTTTTTAAAATGACTCGTGTTTTTAAACCAAGAACCCTAACCATTTCTTTCACTTTCCGAATTAAAGTTATTTTTCGATCAAAACCTTAATCCTAGGTTTTCTTATGGTAGTGTCACCTTTCTTTCATCAAATCTTGATCCTGTGTTCTCTTTTTGTAAAACCTACGATACTTGAATCAAAGTCTATTCCTCCGTTTTCCACCAAAACCCTAATGCTTTATTTTCTTTTTGGAATGTCTAATTTTTTTTTTAAGCAAAAACACTAACCCTATCTTTCAAAACAACAATCTTTTATTTTTTCTTTCGTAAAGCCTCCTATCTTTCGTTCAAAACACGAATCTCATGTTTCATTTTCTTAATAACTCCTATCTGTATGTTTTTAATCAAAATCCTAATCTTTTGTTTTTTTTATAGTAATCTCTCATATTTTTCTGTTTTCAATCAAAACCCTAGTCTTTGTTTTCATTTTAAAATGACTCGTGTTTTCGAACCAAGAACCCTAACCCTTTCTTTCCCTTTCGGAATTCCTGTTATTTTTCAATCAAAACCGTAATCCTAGGTTTTCTTATGGTCGTGTCACCTTTCTTTAATGAAATCTTGATCCTGTGTTTTTCTTTTTGTAGCACGTACTATACTTTAATCAAAGTCTATTCCAACGCTTTATAACAAAACCCTAATGCTTTGTTTTTTCCTTTCGGAATGTCTCATTTTGTTTTTACTCATAACACTAGCCCTATCTTTCGAAACAATAATCTTTTCTTTTTCTTTCGTAAAGTCTCCTATCTTTCGTTCAAAACATGAATCTCATGTTTCCTTTTCTTATCAACTCCTATCAATATGGTTCTAATCAAAACCCTAATCTTATGTTTTCTTGTGGTAATATGTCCTGTATTTCAGTTTTGAATCAAAACTATAGTCTTTGCTTTCATTTTAAAATGACTCGTGTTTGTGAACCAAGAAGTCTAACCCTTGCTTTCCCTTTCGGAATTTCTGTTATTTTTCGATCAAAACCCTAATCCTACGTTTTCTTATGGTAGTGTCACCTTTCTTTAATATAATCTTGATCCTATGTTTCCTTTTTTTAACACCTACTATCCTTGAATCAAAGTCGATTCCTACGCTTTACATCAAAACCCTAATGCTTTGTTTCTTTTCGGAATGTCTCATTTTGTTTTTAATCGAAACACTAACCCCACCTTTCAAAACCATAATCTTTTGTTTTTTCTTTCGTAAAGTCTCTTATCTTTCGTTCAAAACACGAATCTCATGTTTCCTTTTCTTAATAACTCCTATCTATATGTTTCTAATCAAAACCCTAAATGTTATGTTTTATTGAGGCAATATCTCCTATATTTCAGGTTTGAATCAAAACCCTAGTCTTTGTTTTCTTTTTAAAATGACTCGTGTTTTTAAACCAAGAACCCTAACCATTTCTTTCACTTTCCGAATTAAAGTTATTTTTCGATCAAAACCTTAATCCTAGGTTTTCTTATGGTAGTGTCACCTTTCTTTCATCAAATCTTGATCCTGTGTTCTCTTTTTGTAAAACCTACGATACTTGAATCAAAGTCTATTCCTCCGTTTTCTACCAAAACCCTAATGCTTTATTTACTTTTTGGAATGTCTAATTTTTTTTTAAGCAAAAACACTAACCCTTTCTTTCAAAACAACAATCTTTTATTAAAGGATAGTAGGTGTTACAAAAAGGAAACATAGGATCAAGATTTGATGATATTAGACTTTACAAAAAGAAAACATAAGATTAGGGTTTTTGATTAAAAACATATAGATAGGAGTTATTAAGAAAAGGAAACATAAGATTCGTGTTTTGAACGAATGATATTAGACTTTACGAAAGATAAACAAATGATTATTGCTTTGAAAGATAGTGTTAGTGTTTTGAAGAAAAACAAAATGAGATATTCTGAAAAGAAAAACAAAGCATTAGGGTTTTGATTTAAAGCGTCGGAATTGACTTTGATTCATGTATAGTAGGTGTTACAAAAAGAAAACACAAGATCAAGATTTGATTAAAGAAATGTCACACTTTCATAAGAAAACTTAAGATTAGGGTTTTTACTAAAAAATAACATGAATTCGGAAAAGGAAGGAAAGGGTTATGGTCCTTGGTTCAAAAACACGAATCATTTTAAAATGAAAACGAAGACTAGGGTTTGATTCAAAACTGAAAAATAGGAGAGATTACTATAAGAAAACATAAGATTAGGGTTTTGATTAAAAACATATAGATAGGAGTTATTAAGAAAAGGAAACATAAGATTCGTGTTTTGAACGAAAGATTGGATCCTTTACGAAAGAAAAACAAAAGAATATCGTTTTGAAAGATAGGGTTAGTGGTTTGATTAAAAACAAAATTAGACATTCAGAAAAGAAAACATAACATTAGTGTTTTGTTTTAAAGCGTAGGAATAGACTTTGATTCAAGTATAGTAGGTGTTAAAAAAAGAAAACATAGGACCAAGATTTTTGATCAGAGAAAGGTGACACTACGATAAGAAAACCTAGGATGAGGATTTTGATTGAAAAATAACAGGAATTCGGAAAGGTAAAGAAACGGTTAGGGTTTGTTGGTTCAAAAACAAGAGTCATTTTAAAACGAAAAGAAAGACTATGGTTTTGATTCAAAACTGAAAAATAAAGAGAGATTACTGTAAGAAAACATAAGATTAGGGTTTTTGATTAAAAACATATAGATAGGAGTTATTAAGAAAAGGAAACATAAGATTCGTGTTTTGAACGAAAGATTGGAGCCTTTACGAAAGAAAAACAAAATAATATTGTTTAGAAAGATAGGGTTAGTGTTTTGATTAAAAACAAAATGAGACATTGCGAAAAGAAAACCAAGCATTAGTGTTTTGTTTTAAAGCGTAGGAATAGACTTTGATTCAAGTATAGTAGGTGTTAAAAAAAGAAAACATAGGACCAAGATTTGATCGGAAAAAGGTGACACTACGATAAGAAAAACTAGGATGAGGATTTTGATTGAAAAACAACAGGAATTCGGAAAGGTAAAGAAACGGTTAGGGTTTGTTGGTTCAAAAACACGAGTCATTCTAAAACGAAAAGAAAGACTATGGTTTTGATTCAAAACTGAAAAATAAAGAGAGATTACTGTAAGAAAAACATAATATTAGGGTTTTTGATTAAAAACATATAGATAGGAGTTATTAAGAAAAGGAAACATAAGATTCGTGTTTTGAACGAAAGATTGGATCCTTTACGAAAGAAAAACAAAAGAATATCGTTTTGAAAGATAGGGTTAGTGTTTTGAACGAATCTTATGTCATTTTAAAATGAAAAGAAAGACTACGGTTTTGATTCAAAACTGAAAAATAAGAGAGATTGCTATAAGAAAACATAAGATTAGGGTTTTTGATTAAAAACATATAGATAAGAGTTATTAAGGAAAGGAAACATAAGATTCGTGTTTTGAACGAAAAATTGGAGCCTTTACGAAAGAAAAACAAAATAATATTGTTTTGAAAGATAGGGTTAGTGTTTTGATTAAAAACAAAATGAGACATTGAGAAAAGAAAACATAGCATTAGTGTCTTGTTTTAAAGCGTAGGAATAGACTTTGATTCAAGTATAGTAGGTGTTAAAAAAAGAAAACATAGTACCAAGATTTGATCGGAGAAAGGTGACACTACGATAAGAAAACCTAGGATGAGGATTTTGATTGAAAAATAACAGAAATTCGGAAAGGTAAAGAAACGGTTAGGGTTTGTTGGTTCAAAAACACGAGTCATTTTAAAACGAAAAAAAAGACTACGGTTTTGATTCAAAACTGAAAAATAAGAGAGATTGCTATAAGAAAACATAAGATTAGGCTTTTTGATTAAAAACATATATATATAGGAGTTATTAAGAAAAGGAAACATAAGATTCGTGTTTTGAACGAAAGATTGGATCGTTTACGAAAGAAAAACAAAATAATATCGTTTTGAAAGATAGGGTTAGTGTTTTGATTAAAAACAAAATGAGACATTCAGAAAAGAAAACATAACATTAGTGTTTTGTTTTAAAGCGTAGGAATAGACTTTGATTCAGGTATAGTATTTGTTAAAAAAAGAAAACATAGGACCAAAATTTGATCAGAGAAAGGTGACACTACGATAAAAAAACCTAGGATGAGGATTTTGATTGAAAAATAACAGGAATTCGGAAAGGTAAAGAAACGGTTAGGGTTTGTTGGTTCAAAAACACGAGTTATTTTAAAATGAAAACAAAGACTATGGTTTTGATTCAAAACTGAAAAATAAGAGAGATTACTGTAAGAAAACATAAGATTAGGGTTTTTGATTAAAAACATATAGATAGGAGTTATTAAGAAAAGGAAACATAAGATTCGTGTTTTGAACGAAAGATTGGATCCTCTACGAAAGAAAAACAAACAAATATCGTTTTGAAAGATAGGGTTAGTGTTTTGATTAAAAACAACATGAGACATTCAGAAAAGAAAACATAACATTAGTGTTTTGTTTTAAAGCGTAGGAATAGAGTTTGATTAAAGTATACTAGGTGTTAAAAAAAGAAAACATAGGACCAAGATTTGATCAGAGAAATATGACACTGCGATAAGAAAAACTAGGATGAGGATTTTGATGAAAAATAACAGGAATTCGGAAAGGTAAAGAAACGGTTAGGGTTTGTTGGTTCAAAAACACGAGTCATTTTAAAATTAAAACAAAGACTTTGGTTTTGATTCAAAACTGAAAAATAAGAGAGATTACTGTAAGAAAACATAAGATTAGGGTTTTTGATTAAAAACATATAGATTGGAGTTATTAAGAAAAGGAAACATAAGATTCGTGTTTTGAACGAAAGATTGGATCGTTTACGAAAGAAAAACAAAAGAATATCGTTTTGAAAGATAGGGTTAGTGTTTTGATTAAAAACAAAATGAGACATTCAGAAAAGAAAACATAACATTAGTGTTTTGTTTTAAAGCGTAGGAATAGACTTTGATTCAAGTATAGTAGGTGTTAAAAAAAGAAAACATAGGACCAAGATTTGATCAGAGAAAGGTGACACTGCGATAAGAAAAACTAGGATGAGGATTTTGATTGAAAAATAACAGGAATTCGGAAAGGTAAAGAAACGGTTAGGGTTTGTTGGTTCAAAAACACGAGTCATTTTAAAATGAAAACAAAGACTATGGTTTTGATTCAAAACTGAAAAATAAGAGAGATTACTGTAAGAAAACATAAGATTAGGGTTTTTGATTAAAAACATATAGATAGGAGTTATTAAGAAAAGGAAACATAAGATTCGTGTTTTGAACGAAAGATTGGATCCTTTACGAAAGAAAAACAAACAAATATCGTTTTGAAAGATAGGGTTAGTGTTTTGATTAAAAACAAAATGAGACATTCAGAAAAGAAAACATAACATTAGTGTTTTGTTTTAAAGCGTAGGAATAGACTTTGATTCAAGTATAGTAGGTGTTAAAAAAGAAAACATAGGACCAAGATTTGATCAGAGAAAGGTGACACTACGATAAGAAAAACTAGGATGAGGATTTTGATTGAAAAATAACAGGAATTCGGAAAGGTAAAGAAACGGTTAGGGTTTGTTGGTTCAAAAACACGAGTCATTTTAAAATGAAAACAAAGACTATGGTTTTGATTCAAAACTGAAAAATAAGAGAGATTACTGTAAGAAAACATAAGATTAGGGTTTTTGATTAAAAACATATAGATAGGAGTTATTAAGAAAAGGAAACATAAGATTCGTGTTTTGAACGAAAGATTGGAGCCTTTACGAAAGAAATAAAACAATATTGTTTTGAAAGATAGGGTTAGTGTTTTGATTAAAAACAAAATGAGACATTCGAAAAGAAAACAAAGCATTAGTGTTTTGATTTAAAGCGCAGGAATAGAGTTTGATTCAAGTATAGTAGGTGTTAAAAATAGAAAACAAACGATCAAGATTTGATTAGAGAAAGGTGACACTACGATAAGAAAACCTAGGATGAGTATTTTGATTGAAAAATAACAGGAATTCGGAAAGGTAAAGAAAGGGCTAGGGTTCTTGGTTCAAAAACACGAGTCATTTTTAAATGAAAACAATGACTAGGGTTTTGATTCAAAACTGAAAAATAAGAGAGATTGTTATAAGAAAACATAAGATTAGGGTTTTGATTAAAAACATATGGATAGGAGTTATAAAGAAAAGGAAACATAAGATTCGTGTTTTGAACGAAAGATATTAGACTTTACGAAAGATAAACAAATGATTATTGCTTTGAAAGATAGCGTTAGTGTTTTGAATAAAAACAAAATGAGATATTCTGAAAAGAAAAACAAAGCATTAGGGTTTTGATTTAAAGCGTCGGAATTGACTTTGATTCAAGTATAGTAGGTGTTACAAAAAGAATACACAAGATCAAGATTTGATTAAAGAAATGTCACACTTTGATTAGAAAACTTAAGATTAGGATTTTTATTGAAAAATAACAGGAATTCGGAAAAGGTAAAGAAACGGGTTATGGTTTGTTGGTTCAAAAACACGAATCATTTTAAAATGAAAACGAAGACTAGGGTTTTGATTCAAAACTGAAAAATAGGAGAGATTACTATAAGAAAACATAAGATTAGGGTTTTGATTAAAAACATATAGATAGGAGTTATTAAGAAAAGGAAACATAAGATTCGTGTTTTGAACGAAAGATTGGATCCTTTACGAAAGAAAAACAAAAGAATATCGTTTTGAAAGATAGGGTTAGTGTTTTAATTAAAAACAAAATGAGACATTCAGAAAAGAAAACATAACATTAGTGTTTTGTTTTAAAGCGTAGGAATAGACTTTGATTCAAGTATAGTAGGTGTTAAAAAAAGAAAACATAGGACCAAGATTTGATCAGAGAAAGGTGACACTATGATAAGAAAACCTAGGATGAGGATTTTGATTGAAACATAACAGGAATTCGGAAAGGTAAAGAAACGGTTAGGGTTTGTTGGTTCAAAAACACGAGTCATTTTAAAATGAAAACTAAGACTATGGTTTTGATTCAAAACTGAAAAATAAGAGAGATTACTGTAAGAAAACATAAGATTAGGGTTTTTGATTAAAAACATATAGATAGGAGTTATTAAGAAAAGGAAACATAAGATTCGTAGTTTTGAACGAAAGATTGGATCCTTTACGAAAGAAAAACAAAAGAATATCGTTTTGAAAGATAGGGTTAGTGTTTTAATTAAAAACAAAATGAGACATTCAGAAAAGAAAACATAACATTAGTGTTTTGTTTTAAAGCGTAGGAATATACTTTGATTCAAGTATAGTAGGTGTTAAAAAAAGAAAACATAGGACCAAGATTTGATCAGAGAAAGGTGACACTGCGATAAGAAAAACTAGGATGAGGATTTTGATTGAAAAATAACAGGAATTCGGAAAGGTAAAGAAACGGTTAGGGTTTGTTGGTTCAAAAACACGAGTCATTTTAAAATGAAAACAAAGACTATGGTTTTGATTTAAAACTGAAAAATAAGAGAGATTACTGTAATAAAACATACGATTAGGGTTTTTGATTAAAAACATATAGATCGGAGTTATTAAGAAAAGGAAACATAAGATTCGTGTTTTGAACGAAAGATTGGAGCCTTTACGAAACAAAATAAAACAATATTGTTTTGATAGATAGGGTTAGTGTTTTTATTAAAAACAAAATGAGACATTGCGAAAAGAAAACCAAGCATTAGTGTTTTGATTTAAAGCGCAGGAATAGAGTTTGATTCAAGTATAGTAGGTGTTAAAAATAGAAAACAAACGATCAAGATTTGATTAGAGAAAGGTGACACTACGATAAGAAAAACTAGGATGAGTATTTTGATTGAAAAATAACAGGAATTCGGAAAGGTAAAGAAAGGGCTAGGGTTCTTGGTTCAAAAACACGAGTCATTTTTAAATAAAAACAATGACTAGGGTTTTGATTCAAAACTGAAAAATAAGAGAGATTGTTATAAGAAAACATAAGACTAGGGTTTTAATTAAAAACATATGGATAGGAGTTATAAAGAAAAGGAAACATAAGATCCGTGTTTTGAACGAAAGATATTAGAATTTACGATAGATATACAAATGATTATTGCTTTGAAAGATAGCGTTAGTGTTTTGAATAAAAACAAAATGAGATATTCTTAAAAGAAAAACAAAGCATTAGGGTTTTGATTTAAAGCGTCGGAATTGACTTTGATTCATGTATAGTAGGTGTTACAAAAAGAAAACACAAGATCAAGATTTGATTAAAGAAATGTCAAACATTCATAAGAAAACTTAAGATTAGGGTTTTTATTAAAAAATAACATGAATTCGGAAAAGGAAAGAAAGGGTTATGGTTCTTGGTTCAAAAACACGAATCATTTTAAAATGAAAACGAAGACTAGGGTTTTGATTCAAAACTGAAAAATAGGAGAGATTACTATAAGAAAACATAAGATTAGGGTTTTGATTAAAAACATATAGATAGGAGTTATTAAGAAAAGGAAACATAAGATTCGTGTTTTGAACGAAAGATTGGATCCTTTACGAAAGAAAAACAAAAGAATATCGTTTTGAAAGATAGGGTTAGTGTTTTAATTAAAAACAAAATGAGACATTCAGAAAAGAAAACATAACATTAGTGTTTTGTTTTAAAGCGTAGGAATAGACTTTGATTCAAGTATAGTAGGTGTTAAAAAAAGAAAACATAGGACCAAGATTTGATCAGAGAAAGGTGACACTATGATAAGAAAACCTAGGATGAGGATTTTGATTGAAACATAACAGGAATTCGGAAAGGTAAAGAAACGGTTAGGGTTTGTTGGTTCAAAAACACGAGTCATTTTAAAATGAAAACTAAGACTATGGTTTTGATTCAAAACTGAAAAATAAGAGAGATTACTGTAAGAAAACATAAGATTAGGGTTTTTGATTAAAAACATATAGATAGGAGTTATTAAGAAAAGGAAACATAAGATTCGTATTTTGAACGAAAGATTGGATCCTTTACGAAAGAAAAACAAAAGAATATCGTTTTGAAAGATAGGGTTAGTGTTTTAATTAAAAACAAAATGAGACATTCAGAAAAGAAAACATAACATTAGTGTTTTGTTTTAAAGCGTAGGAATATACTTTGATTCAAGTATAGTAGGTGTTAAAAAAAGAAAACATAGGACCAAGATTTGATCAGAGAAAGGTGACACTGCGATAAGAAAAACTAGGATGAGGATTTTGATTGAAAAATAACAGGAATTCGGAAAGGTAAAGAAACGGTTAGGGTTTGTTGGTTCAAAAACACGAGTCATTTTAAAATGAAAACAAAGACTATGGTTTTGATTTAAAACTGAAAAATAAGAGAGATTACTGTAATAAAACATACGATTAGGGTTTTTGATTAAAAACATATAGATCGGAGTTATTAAGAAAAGGAAACATAAGATTCGTGTTTTGAACGAAAGATTGGAGCCTTTACGAAACAAAATAAAACAATATTGTTTTGATAGATAGGGTTAGTGTTTTTATTAAAAACAAAATGAGACATTGCGAAAAGAAAACCAAGCATTAGTGTTTTGATTTAAAGCGCAGGAATAGAGTTTGATTCAAGTATAGTAGGTGTTAAAAATAGAAAACAAACGATCAAGATTTGATTAGAGAAAGGTGACACTACGATAAGAAAAACTAGGATGAGTATTTTGATTGAAAAATAACAGGAATTCGGAAAGGTAAAGAAAGGGCTAGGGTTCTTGGTTCAAAAACACGAGTCATTTTTAAATAAAAACAATGACTAGGGTTTTGATTCAAAACTGAAAAATAAGAGAGATTGTTATAAGAAAACATAAGACTAGGGTTTTAATTAAAAACATATGGATAGGAGTTATAAAGAAAAGGAAACATAAGATCCGTGTTTTGAACGAAAGATATTAGAATTTACGATAGATATACAAATGATTATTGCTTTGAAAGATAGCGTTAGTGTTTTGAATAAAAACAAAATGAGATATTCTTAAAAGAAAAACAAAGCATTAGGGTTTTGATTTAAAGCGTCGGAATTGACTTTGATTCATGTATAGTAGGTGTTACAAAAAGAAAACACAAGATCAAGATTTGATTAAAGAAATGTCAAACATTCATAAGAAAACTTAAGATTAGGGTTTTTATTAAAAAATAACATGAATTCGGAAAAGGAAAGAAAGGGTTATGGTTCTTGGTTCAAAAACACGAATCATTTTAAAATGAAAACGAAGACTAGGGTTTTGATTCAAAACTGAAAAATAGGAGAGATTACTATAAGAAAACATAAGATTAGGGTTTTGATTAAAAACATATAGATAGGAGTTATTAAGAAAAGGAAACATAAGATTCGTGTTTTGAACGAAAGATTGGATCCTTTACGAAAGAAAAACAAAAGAATATCGTTTTGAAAGATAGGGTTAGTGTTTTAATTAAAAACAAAATGAGACATTCAGAAAAGAAAACATAACATTAGTGTTTTGTTTTAAAGCGTAGGAATAGACTTTGATTCAAGTATAGTAGGTGTTAAAAAAAGAAAACATAGGACCAAGATTTGATCAGAGAAAGGTGACACTATGATAAGAAAACCTAGGATGAGGATTTTGATTGAAACATAACAGGAATTCGGAAAGGTAAAGAAACGGTTAGGGTTTGTTGGTTCAAAAACACGAGTCATTTTAAAATGAAAACAAAGACTATGGTTTTGATTCAAAACTGAAAAATAAGAGAGATTACTGTAAGAAAACATAAGATTAGGGTTTTTGATTAAAAACATATAGATAGGAGTTATTAAGAAAAGGAAACATAAGATTCGTATTTTGAACGAAAGATTGGATCCTTTACGAAAGAAAAACAAAAGAATATCGTTTTGAAAGATAGGGTTAGTGTTTTAATTAAAAACAAAATGAGACATTCAGAAAAGAAAACATAACATTAGTGTTTTGTTTTAAAGCGTAGGAATAGACTTTGATTCAAGTATAGTAGGTGTTAAAAAAAGAAAACATAGGACCAAGATTTGATCAGAGAAAGGTGACACTATGATAAGAAAACCTAGGATGAGGATTTTGATTGAAACATAACAGGAATTCGGAAAGGTAAAGAAACGGTTAGGGTTTGTTGGTTCAAAAACACGAGTCATTTTAAAATGAAAACAAAGACTATGGTTTTGATTCAAAACTGAAAAATAAGAGAGATTACTGTAAGAAAACATAAGATTAGGGTTTTTGATTAAAAACATATAGATAGGAGTTATTAAGAAAAGGAAACATAAGATTCGTATTTTGAACGAAAGATTGGATCCTTTACGAAAGAAAAACAAAAGAATATCGTTTTGAAAGATAGGGTTAGTGTTTTAATTAAAAACAAAATGAGACATTCAGAAAAGAAAACATAACATTAGTGTTTTGTTTTAAAGCGTAGGAATATACTTTGATTCAAGTATAGTAGGTGTTAAAAAAAGAAAACATAGGACCAAGATTTGATCAGAGAAAGGTGACACTGCGATAAGAAAAACTAGGATGAGGATTTTGATTGAAAAATAACAGGAATTCGGAAAGGTAAAGAAACGGTTAGGGTTTGTTGGTTCAAAAACACGAGTCATTTTAAAATGAAAACAAAGACTATGGTTTTGATTTAAAACTGAAAAATAAGAGAGATTACTGTAATAAAACATACGATTAGGGTTTTTGATTAAAAACATATAGATCGGAGTTATTAAGAAAAGGAAACATAAGATTCGTGTTTTGAACGAAAGATTGGAGCCTTTACGAAACAAAATAAAACAATATTGTTTTGATAGATAGGGTTAGTGTTTTTATTAAAAACAAAATGAGACATTGCGAAAAGAAAACCAAGCATTAGTGTTTTGATTTAAAGCGCAGGAATAGAGTTTGATTCAAGTATAGTAGGTGTTAAAAATAGAAAACAAACGATCAAGATTTGATTAGAGAAAGGTGACACTACGATAAGAAAAACTAGGATGAGTATTTTGATTGAAAAATAACAGGAATTCGGAAAGGTAAAGAAAGGGCTAGGGTTCTTGGTTCAAAAACACGAGTCATTTTTAAATAAAAACAATGACTAGGGTTTTGATTCAAAACTGAAAAATAAGAGAGATTGTTATAAGAAAACATAAGACTAGGGTTTTAATTAAAAACATATGGATAGGAGTTATAAAGAAAAGGAAACATAAGATCCGTGTTTTGAACGAAAGATATTAGAATTTACGATAGATATACAAATGATTATTGCTTTGAAAGATAGCGTTAGTGTTTTGAATAAAAACAAAATGAGATATTCTTAAAAGAAAAACAAAGCATTAGGGTTTTGATTTAAAGCGTCGGAATTGACTTTGATTCATGTATAGTAGGTGTTACAAAAAGAAAACACAAGATCAAGATTTGATTAAAGAAATGTCAAACATTCATAAGAAAACTTAAGATTAGGGTTTTTATTAAAAAATAACATGAATTCGGAAAAGGAAAGAAAGGGTTATGGTTCTTGGTTCAAAAACACGAATCATTTTAAAATGAAAACGAAGACTAGGGTTTTGATTCAAAACTGAAAAATAGGAGAGATTACTATAAGAAAACATAAGATTAGGGTTTTGATTAAAAACATATAGATAGGAGTTATTAAGAAAAGGAAACATAAGATTCGTGTTTTGAACGAAAGATTGGATCCTTTACGAAAGAAAAACAAAAGAATATCGTTTTGAAAGATAGGGTTAGTGTTTTAATTAAAAACAAAATGAGACATTCAGAAAAGAAAACATAACATTAGTGTTTTGTTTTAAAGCGTAGGAATAGACTTTGATTCAAGTATAGTAGGTGTTAAAAAAAGAAAACATAGGACCAAGATTTGATCAGAGAAAGGTGACACTATGATAAGAAAACCTAGGATGAGGATTTTGATTGAAACATAACAGGAATTCGGAAAGGTAAAGAAACGGTTAGGGTTTGTTGGTTCAAAAACACGAGTCATTTTAAAATGAAAACTAAGACTATGGTTTTGATTCAAAACTGAAAAATAAGAGAGATTACTGTAAGAAAACATAAGATTAGGGTTTTTGATTAAAAACATATAGATAGGAGTTATTAAGAAAAGGAAACATAAGATTCGTATTTTGAACGAAAGATTGGATCCTTTACGAAAGAAAAACAAAAGAATATCGTTTTGAAAGATAGGGTTAGTGTTTTAATTAAAAACAAAATGAGACATTCAGAAAAGAAAACATAACATTAGTGTTTTGTTTTAAAGCGTAGGAATAGACTTTGATTCAAGTATAGTAGGTGTTAAAAAAAGAAAACATAGGACCAAGATTTGATCAGAGAAAGGTGACACTATGATAAGAAAACCTAGGATGAGGATTTTGATTGAAACATAACAGGAATTCGGAAAGGTAAAGAAACGGTTAGGGTTTGTTGGTTCAAAAACACGAGTCATTTTAAAATGAAAACTAAGACTATGGTTTTGATTCAAAACTGAAAAATAAGAGAGATTACTGTAAGAAAACATAAGATTAGGGTTTTTGATTAAAAACATATAGATAGGAGTTATTAAGAAAAGGAAACATAAGATTCGTATTTTGAACGAAAGATTGGATCCTTTACGAAAGAAAAACAAAAGAATATCGTTTTGAAAGATAGGGTTAGTGTTTTAATTAAAAACAAAATGAGACATTCAGAAAAGAAAACATAACATTAGTGTTTTGTTTTAAAGCGTAGGAATATACTTTGATTCAAGTATAGTAGGTGTTAAAAAAGAAAACATAGGACCAAGATTTGATCAGAGAAAGGTGACACTGCGATAAGAAAAACTAGGATGAGGATTTTGATTGAAAAATAACAGGAATTCGGAAAGGTAAAGAAACGGTTAGGGTTTGTTGGTTCAAAAACACGAGTCATTTTAAAATGAAAACAAAGACTATGGTTTTGATTTAAAACTGAAAAATAAGAGAGATTACTGTAATAAAACATACGATTAGGGTTTTTGATTAAAAACATATAGATCGGAGTTATTAAGAAAAGGAAACATAAGATTCGTGTTTTGAACGAAAGATTGGAGCCTTTACGAAACAAAATAAAACAATATTGTTTTGATAGATAGGGTTAGTGTTTTTATTAAAAACAAAATGAGACATTGCGAAAAGAAAACCAAGCATTAGTGTTTTGATTTAAAGCGCAGGAATAGAGTTTGATTCAAGTATAGTAGGTGTTAAAAATAGAAAACAAACGATCAAGATTTGATTAGAGAAAGGTGACACTACGATAAGAAAAACTAGGATGAGTATTTTGATTGAAAAATAACAGGAATTCGGAAAGGTAAAGAAAGGGCTAGGGTTCTTGGTTCAAAAACACGAGTCATTTTTAAATAAAAACAATGACTAGGGTTTTGATTCAAAACTGAAAAATAAGAGAGATTGTTATAAGAAAACATAAGACTAGGGTTTTAATTAAAAACATATGGATAGGAGTTATAAAGAAAAGGAAACATAAGATCCGTGTTTTGAACGAAAGATATTAGAATTTACGATAGATATACAAATGATTATTGCTTTGAAAGATAGCGTTAGTGTTTTGAATAAAAACAAAATGAGATATTCTTAAAAGAAAAACAAAGCATTAGGGTTTTGATTTAAAGCGTCGGAATTGACTTTGATTCATGTATAGTAGGTGTTACAAAAAGAAAACACAAGATCAAGATTTGATTAAAGAAATGTCACACATTCATAAGAAAACTTAAGATTAGGGTTATTATTAAAAAATAACATGAATTCGGAAAAGGAAAGAAAGGGTTATGGTTCTTGGTTCAAAAATACGAATCATTTTAAAATGAAAACGAAGACTAGGGTTTTGATTCAAAACTGAAAAATAGGATAGATTACTATAAGAAAACATAAGATTAGGGTTTTGATTAAAAACATATAGATAGGAGTTATTAAGAAAAGGAAAAATAAGATTCGTGTTTTGAACGAAAGATTGGATCCTTTACGAAAGAAAAACAAAAGAATATCGTTTTGAAAGATAGGGTTAGTGTTTTAATTAAAAACA
Source organism: Dioscorea alata (assembly GCA_020875875.1). Classification (NCBI taxonomy): domain Eukaryota; kingdom Viridiplantae; phylum Streptophyta; class Magnoliopsida; order Dioscoreales; family Dioscoreaceae; genus Dioscorea; species Dioscorea alata. Next base: position 11,733,734 of record CM037023.1, read on the forward strand.
AAATGAGACATTCAGAAAAGAAAACATAACATTAGTGTTTTTTTTTAAAGCGTAGGAATAGACTTTGATTCAAGTATAGTAGGTGTTAAAAAAAGAAAACATAGGACCAAGATTTGATCAGAGAAAGGTGACACTACGATAAGAAAACCTAGGATGAGGATTTTGATTGAAAAATAACAAGAATTCGGAAAGGTAAAGAAACGGTTAGGGTTTGTTGGTTCAAAACACGAGTCATTTTAAAATGAAAACAAAGACTATGGTTTTGATTCAAAACTGAAAAATAAGAGAGATTACTGTAAGAAAAATAACATTAGTGTTT
>CM037023.1:11735052-11855707 GCA_020875875.1 Dioscorea alata
TTCAAAAACACGAAGTCATTTTTAAAATGAAAACAAAGACTATGGTTTTGATTCAAACTGAAAAATAAGAGAGATTAGTATAATAAAAATAAGATTAGGGTTTTTGATTAAAACATATAGATATGAGTTATTAAGAAAAGAAAACATAAGATTCGTGTTTTAAACGAAGGATTGGATCCTTTACGAAATAAAAACAAACGAATATCGTTTTGAAAGATAGGGTTAGTGTTTTGATTAAAAACAAAATGAGACATTAAGAAAAGAAAACATAACATTAGTGTTGTGTTTTAAAGCGTAGGAATAAACTTTGGTGCAAGTATAGTAGGTGTTAAAAAAAGAAAAACATAGGACCAAGATTTGATTAGAGAAAGGTGACACTAATAAAACTTAGGATGAGTATTTTGATTGAAAAATAACAGGAATTCGGAAAGGTAAATAACGGTTAGGGTTCTTGGTTCAAAAAAAACGAATCATTTTAAAATGAAAACAAAGACTATGGTTTTGATTCAAAACTGAAAAATAAGAGAGATTACTGTAAGAAAACATAAGATTAGGTTTTTGATTAAAAACATATAGATAGGAGTTATTAAGAAAAGGAAACATAAGATTCGTGTTTTGAACGAAAGATTGGATCCTTTATGAAAGAAAAACAAACGAATATCGTTTTGAAAGATAGGGTTAGTGTTTTGATTAAAAACTAAATGAGACATTAAGAAAAGAAAACATAACATTAGTGTTTTGTTTTAAAGCGTAGGAATGAACTTTGATTCAAGTATAGTAGGTGTTAAAAAAAGAAAACATAGGACCAAGATTTGATTAGAGAAAGGTGACACTAAGAAAACTTAGGATGAGGATTTTGATTGAAAAATAACAGGAATTCGGAAAGGTAAAGAAACGGTTAGGGTTCTTGCTTCAAAAACACGAGTCATTTTAAAATGAAAACAAAGACTATGGTTTTGATTCAAAACTGAAAAATAAGAGAGATTAGTATAAGAAAAAAATAAGATTAGGGTTTTTGATTAAAATCATATATATGAGTTATTAAGAAAAGAAAACATAAGATTCGTGTTTTAAACGAAGGATTGGATCCTTTACGAAATAAAAACAAACGAATATCGTTTTGAAAGATAGGGTTAGTGTTTTGATTAAAAACAAAATGAGACATTAAGAAAAGAAAACATAACATTAGTGTTGTGTTTTAAAGCGTAGGAATAAACTTTGGTGCAAGTATAGTAGGTGTTAAAAAAAGAAAAACATAGGACCAAGATTTGATTAGAGAAAGGTGACACTAATAAAACTTAGGATGAGTATTTTGATTGAAAAATAACAGGAATTCGGAAAGGTAAATAACGGTTAGGGTTCTTGGTTCAAAAAAACGAATCATTTTAAAATGAAAACAAAGACTATGGTTTTGATTCAAAACTGAAAAATAAGAGAGATTACTGTAAGAAAACATAAGATTAGGGTTTTTGATTAAAAACATATAGATAGGAGTTATTAAGAAAAGGAAACATAAGATTCGTGTTTTGAACGAAAGATTGGATCCTTTATGAAAGAAAAACAAACGAATATCGTTTTGAAAGATAGGGTTAGTGTTTTGATTAAAAACTAAATGAGACATTAAGAAAAGAAAACATAACATTAGTGTTTTGTTTTAAAGCGTAGGAATGAACTTTGATTCAAGTATAGTAGGTGTTAAAAAAAGAAAACATAGGACCAAGATTTGATTAGAGAAAGGTGACACTAAGAAAACTTAGGATGAGGATTTTGATTGAAAAATAACAGGAATTCGGAAAGGTAAAGAAACGGTTAGGGTTCTTGCTTCAAAAACACGAGTCATTTTAAAATGAAAACAAAGACTATGGTTTTGATTCAAAACTGAAAAATAAGAGAGATTAGTATAAGAAAAAATAAGATTAGGGTTTTTGATTAAAATCATATATATATGAGTTATTAAGAAAAGAAAACATAAGATTCGTGTTTTAAACGAAGGATTGGATCCTTTACGAAATAAAAACAAACGAATATCGTTTTGAAAGATAGGGTTAGTGTTTTGATTAAAAACAAAATGAGACATTAAGAAAAGAAAACATAACATTAGTGTTGTGTTTTAAAGCGTAGGAATAAACTTTGGTGCAAGTATAGTAGGTGTTAAAAAAAGAAAAACATAGGACCAAGATTTGATTAGAGAAAGGTGACACTAATAAAACTTAGGATGAGTATTTTGATTGAAAAATAACAGGAATTCGGAAAGGTAAATAACGGTTAGGGTTCTTGGTTCAAAAAAACGAATCATTTTAAAATGAAAACGAAGACTATGGTTTTGATTCAAAACTGAAAAATAAGAGAGATTACTGTAAGAAAACATAAGATTAGGTTTTTGATTAAAAACATATAGATAGGAGTTATTAAGAAAAGGAAACATAAGATTCGTGTTTTGAACGAAAGATTGGATCCTTTATGAAAGAAAAACAAACGAATATCGTTTTGAAAGATAGGGTTAGTGTTTTGATTAAAAACTAAATGAGACATTAAGAAAAGAAAACATAACATTAGTGTTTTGTTTTAAAGCGTAGGAATGAACTTTGATTCAAGTATAGTAGGTGTTAAAAAAAGAAAACATAGGACCAAGATTTGATTAGAGAAAGGTGACACTAAGAAAACTTAGGATGAGGATTTTGATTGAAAAATAACAGGAATTCGGAAAGGTAAAGAAACGGTTAGGGTTCTTGGTTCAAAAACACGAGTCATTTTAAAATGAAAACAAAGACTATGGTTTTGATTCAAAACTGAAAAATAAGAGAGATTAGTATAAGAAAACATAAGATTAGGGTTTTTGATTAAAATCATATAGATAGGAGTTATTAAGAAAAGGAAACATAAGATTCGTGTTTTGAAACGAAGATTGGATCCTTTACGAAATAAAAACAAACGAATATCGTTTTGAAAGATAGGGTTAGTGTTTTGATTAAAAACAAAATGAGACATTAAGAAAAGAAAACATAACATTAGTGTTGTGTTTTAAAGCGTAGGAATAAACTTTGATGCAAGTATAGTAGGTGTTAAAAAAGAAAACATAGGACCAAGATTTGATTAGAGAAAGGTGACACTAATAAAAACTAGGATGAGTATTTTGATTGAAAAATAACAGGAATTCGGAAAGGTAAATAACGGTTAGGGTTCTTGGTTCAAAAAAACGAATCATTTTAAAATGAAAACAAAGACTATGGTTTTGATTCAAAACTGAAAAATAAGAGAGATTACTGTAAGAAAACATAAGATTAGGGTTTTTGATTAAAAACATATAGATAGGAGTTATTAAGAAAAGGAAACATAAGATTCGTGTTTTGAACGAAAGATTGGATCCTTTATGAAAGAAAAACAAACGAATATCGTTTTGAAAGATAGGGTTAGTGTTTTGATTAAAAACTAAATGAGACATTAAGAAAAGAAAACATAACATTAGTGTTTTGTTTTAAAGCGTAGGAATGAACTTTGATTCAAGTATAGTAGGTGTTAAAAAAAGAAAACATAGGACCAAGATTTGATTAGAGAAAGGTGACACTAAGAAAACTTAGGATGAGGATTTTGATTGAAAAATAACAGGAATTCGGAAAGGTAAAGAAACGGTTAGGGTTCTTGCTTCAAAAACACGAGTCATTTTAAAATGAAAACAAAGACTATGGTTTTGATTCAAAACTGAAAAATAAGAGAGATTAGTATAAGAAAAAATAAGATTAGGGTTTTTGATTAAAATCATATATATATGAGTTATTAAGAAAAGAAAACATAAGATTCGTGTTTTAAACGAAGGATTGGATCCTTTACGAAATAAAAACAAACGAATATCGTTTTGAAAGATAGGGTTAGTGTTTTGATTAAAAACAAAATGAGACATTAAGAAAAGAAAACATAACATTAGTGTTGTGTTTTAAAGCGTAGGAATAAACTTTGGTGCAAGTATAGTAGGTGTTAAAAAAAGAAAAACATAGGACCAAGATTTGATTAGAGAAAGGTGACACTAATAAAACTTAGGATGAGTATTTTGATTGAAAAATAACAGGAATTCGGAAAGGTAAATAACGGTTAGGGTTCTTGGTTCAAAAAAAACGAATCATTTTAAAATGAAAACAAAGACTATGGTTTTGATTCAAAACTGAAAAATAGAGAGATTACTATAAGAAAACATAAGATTAGGGTTTTGATTAAAAACATATAGATAGGAGTTATTAAGAAAAGGAAACATAAGATTCGTGTTTTGAACGAAAGATTGGATCCTTTACGAAAGAAAAACAAAAGAATATCGTTTTGAAAGATAGGGTTAGTGTTTTGAATTAAAAACAAAATGAGACATTCAGAAAAGAAAACATAACATTAGTGTTTTGTTTTAAAGCGTAGGAATAGACTTTGATTCAAGTATAGTAGGTGTTAAAAAAAGAAAACATAGGACCAAGATTTGATTCAGAGAAAGGTGACACTATAAGAAAACTAGGATGAGGATTTTGATTGAAAAATAACAGGAATTCGGAAAGGTAAAGAAACGGTTAGGGTTTGTTGGTTCAAAAACACGAGTCATTTTAAAATGAAAACGAAGACTATGGTTTTGATTCAAAACTGAAAAATAAGAGAGATTACTGTAAGAAAACATAAGATTAGGGTTTTTGATTAAAAACATATAGATAGGAGTTATTAAGAAAAGGAAACATAAGATTCGTGTTTTGAACGAAAGATTGGATCCTTTACGAAAGAAAAACAAAAGAATATCGTTTTGAAAGATAGGGTTAGTGTTTTAATTAAAAACAAAATGAGACATTCAGAAAAGAAAACATAACATTAGTGTTTTGTTTTAAAGCGTAGGAATAGACTTTGATTCAAGTATAGTAGGTGTTAAAAAAAGAAAACATAGGACCAAGATTTGATCAGAGAAAGGTGACACTATGATAAGAAAACCTAGGATGAGGATTTTGATTGAAACATAACAGGAATTCGGAAAGGTAAAGAAACGGTTAGGGTTTGTTGGTTCAAAAACACGAGTCATTTTAAAATGAAAACAAAGACTATGGTTTTGATTCAAAACTGAAAAATAAGAGAGATTACTGTAAGAAAACATAAGATTAGGGTTTTTGATTAAAAACATATAGATAGGAGTTATTAAGAAAAGGAAACATAAGATTCGTGTTTTGAACGAAAGATTGGATCCTTTACGAAAGAAAAACAAAAGAATATCGTTTTGAAAGATAGGGTTAGTGTTTTGAATTAAAAACAAAATGAGACATTCAGAAAAGAAAACATAACATTAGTGTTTTGTTTTAAAGCGTAGGAATAGACTTTGATTCAAGTATAGTAGGTGTTAAAAAAAGAAAACATAGGACCAAGATTTGATCAGAGAAAGGTGACACTATGATAAGAAAACTAGGATGAGGATTTTGATTGAAAAATAACAGGAATTCGGAAAGGTAAAGAAACGGTTAGGGTTTGTTGGTTCAAAAACACGAGTCATTTTAAAATGAAAACAAAGACTATGGTTTTGATTCAAAACTGAAAAATAAGAGAGATTACTGTAAGAAAACATAAGATTAGGGTTTTTGATTAAAACATATAGATAGGAGTTATTAAGAAAAGGAAACATAAGATTCGTGTTTTGAACGAAAGATTGGATCCTTTACGAAAGAAAAACAAACGAATATCGTTTTGAAAGATAGGGTTAGTGTTTTGATTAAAAACAAAATGAGACATTCAGAAAAGAAAACATAACATTAGTGTTTTGTTTTAAAGCGTAGGAATAACTTTGATTCAAGTATAGTAGGTGTTAAAAAAAGAAAACATAGGACCAAGATTTGATTCAGAGAAAGGTGACACTAGATAAGAAAACTAGGATGAGGATTTTGATTGAAAAATAACAGGAATTCGGAAAGGTAAAGAAACGGTTAGGGTTGTTGGTTCAAAAACACGAGTCATTTTAAAATGAAAACAAAGACTATGGTTTTGATTCAAAACTGAAAAATAAGAGAGATTACTGTAAGAAAACATAAGATTAGGGTTTTTGATTAAAAACATATAGATAGGAGTTATTAAGAAAAGGAAACATAAGATTCGTGTTTTGAACGAAAGATTGGATCCTTTACGAAAGAAAAACAAACGAATATCGTTTGAAAGATAGGGTTAGTGTTTTGATTAAAAACAAAATGAGACATTAAGAAAAGAAAACATAACATTAGTGTTTTGTTTTAAAGCGTAGGAATAGACTTTGATTCAAGTATAGTAGGTGTTAAAAAAGAAAACATAGGACCAAGATTTGATTAGAGAAAGGTGACACTAATAAGAAAACTTAGGATGAGGATTTTGATTGAAAAATAACAGGAATTCGGAAAGGTAAAGAAACGGTTAGGGTTCTTGGTTCAAAAACACGAGTCATTTTAAAATGAAAACAAAGACTATGGTTTTGATTCAAAACTGAAAAATAAGAGAGATTACTATAAGAAAACATAAGATTAGGGTTTTTGATTAAAAACATATAGATAGGAGTTATTAAGAAAAGGAAACATAAGATTCGTGTTTTGAACGAAAGATTGGATCCTTTACGAAAGAAAAACAAACGAATATCGTTTTGAAAGATAGGGTTAGTGTTTTGATTAAAAACAAAATGAGACATTCAGAAAAGAAAACATAACATTAGTGTTTTGTTTTAAAGCGTAGGAATAGACTTTGATTCAAGTATAGTAGGTGTTAAAAAAAGAAAACATAGGACCAAGATTTGATTAGAGAAAGGTGACACTAGATAAGAAAACTTAGGATGAGGATTTTGATTGAAAAATAACAGGAATTCGGAAAGGTAAAGAAACGGTTAGGGTTCTTGGTTCAAAAACACGAGTCATTTTAAAATGAAAACAAAGACTATGGTTTTGATTCAAAACTGAAAAATAAGAGAGATTACTGTAAGAAAACATAAGATTAGGGTTTTTGATTAAAAACATATAGATAGGAGTTATTAAGAAAAGGAAACATAAGATTCGTGTTTTGAACGAAAGATTGGATCCTTTACGAAAGAAAAACAAACGAATATCGTTTTGAAAGATAGGGTTAGTGTTTTGATTAAAAACAAAATGAGACATTCAGAAAAGAAAACATAACATTAGTGTTTTGTTTTAAAGCGTAGGAATAGACTTTGATTCAAGTATAGTAGGTGTTAAAAAAAGAAAACATAGGACCAAGATTTGATCAGAGAAAGGTGACACTACGATAAGAAAACCTAGGATGAGGATTTTGATTGAAAAATAACAGGAATTCGGAAAGGTAAAGAAACGGTTAGGGTTTGTTGGTTCAAAAACACGAGTCATTTTAAAATGAAAACAAAGACTATGGTTTTGATTCAAAACTGAAAAATAAGAGAGATTACTGTAAGAAAACATAAGATTAGGGTTTTTGATTAAAAACATATAGATAGGAGTTATTAAGAAAAGGAAACATAAGATTCGTGTTTTGAACGAAAGATTGGATCCTTTACGAAAGAAAAACAAAAGAATATCGTTTTGAAAGATAGGGTTAGTGTTTTAATTAAAAACAAAATGAGACATTCAGAAAAGAAAACATAACATTAGTGTTTTGTTTTAAAGCGTAGGAATAGACTTTGATTCAAGTATAGTAGGTGTTAAAAAAAGAAAACATAGGACCAAGATTTGATCAGAGAAAGGTGACACTAGATAAGAAAACCTAGGATGAGGATTTTGATTGAAAAATAACAGGAATTCGGAAAGGTAAAGAAACGGTTAGGGTTTGTTGGTTCAAAAACACGAGTCATTTTAAAATGAAAACAAAGACTATGGTTTTGATTCAAAACTGAAAAATAAGAGAGATTACTGTAAGAAAACATAAGATTAGGGTTTTTGATTAAAAACATATAGATAGGAGTTATTAAGAAAAGGAAACATAAGATTCGTGTTTTGAACGAAAGATTGGATCCTTTACGAAAGAAAAACAAACGAATATCGTTTTGAAAGATAGGGTTAGTGTTTTATTAAAAACAAAATGAGACATTCAGAAAAGAAAACATAACATTAGTGTTTTGTTTTAAAGCGTAGGAATAGACTTTGATTCAAGTATAGTAGGTGTTAAAAAAGAAAACATAGGACCAAGATTTGATTCAGAGAAAGTGTGACACTATGATAAGAAAACTAGGATGAGGATTTTGATTAAACATAACAGGAATTCGGAAAGGTAAAGAAAGGTTAGGGTTCTGTGGTTCAAAAACACGAAGTCATTTTAAAATGAAAACGAAGACTATGGTTTTGATTCAAAACTGAAAAATAGAGAGATTACTAGTAAGAAAACATAAGATTAGGGTTTTTGATTAAAAACATATAGATAGGAGTTATTAAGAAAAGGAAACATAAGATTCGTGTTTTGAACGAAAGATTGGATCCTTTACGAAAGAAAACAAAAGAATATCGTTTTGAAAGATAGGGTTAGTGTTTTAATTAAAAACAAAATGAGACATTCAGAAAAGAAAACATAACATTAGTGTTTTGTTTTAAAGCGTAGGAATATACTTTGATTCAAGTATAGTAGGTGTTAAAAAAAGAAAACATAGGACCAAGATTTGATCAGAGAAAGGTGACACTATGATAAGAAAACTAGGATGAGGATTTTGATTGAAAAATAACAGGAATTCGGAAAGGTAAAGAAACGGTTAGGGTTCTTGGTTCAAAAACACGAGTCATTTTAAAATGAAAACAAAGACTATGGTTTTGATTCAAAACTGAAAAATAAGAGAGATTACTATAAGAAAACATAAGATTAGGGTTTTGATTAAAAACATATAGATAGGAGTTATTAAGAAAAGGAAACATAAGATTCGTGTTTTGAACGAAAGATTGGATCCTTTACGAAAGAAAAACAAAAGAATATCGTTTTGAAAGATAGGGTTAGTGTTTTAATTAAAAACAAAATGAGACATTCAGAAAAGAAAACATAACATTAGTGTTTTGTTTTAAAGCGTAGGAATAGACTTTGATTCAAGTATAGTAGGTGTTAAAAAAAGAAAACATAGGACCAAGATTTGATCAGAGAAAGGTGACACTACGATAAGAAAACCTAGGATGAGGATTTTGATTGAAAAATAACAGGAATTCGGAAAGGTAAAGAAACGGTTAGGGTTTGTTGGTTCAAAAACACGAGTCATTTTAAAATGAAAACAAAGACTATGGTTTTGATTCAAAACTGAAAAATAAGAGAGATTACTGTAAGAAAACATAAGATTAGGGTTTTTGATTAAAAACATATAGATAGGAGTTATTAAGAAAAGGAAACATAAGATTCGTGTTTTGAACGAAAGATTGGATCCTTTACGAAAGAAAAACAAACGAATATCGTTTTGAAAGATAGGGTTAGTGTTTTGATTAAAAACAAAATGAGACATTCAGAAAAGAAAACATAACATTAGTGTTTTGTTTTAAAGCGTAGGAATAGACTTTGATTCAAGTATAGTAGGTGTTAAAAAAAGAAAACATAGGACCAAGATTTGATCAGAGAAAGGTGACACTACGATAAGAAAACTAGGATGAGGATTTTGATTGAAAAATAACAGGAATTCGGAAAGGTAAAGAAACGGTTAGGGTTTGTTGGTTCAAAAACACGAGTCATTTTAAAATGAAAACGAAGACTATGGTTTTGATTCAAAACTGAAAAATAAGAGAGATTACTGTAAGAAAACATAAGATTAGGGTTTTTGATTAAAAACATATAGATAGGAGTTATTAAGAAAAGGAAACATAAGATTCGTGTTTTGAACGAAAGATTGGATCCTTTACGAAAGAAAAACAAAAGAATATCGTTTTGAAAGATAGGGTTAGTGTTTTAATTAAAAACAAAATGAGACATTCAGAAAAGAAAACATAACATTAGTGTTTTGTTTTAAAGCGTAGGAATAGACTTTGATTCAAGTATAGTAGGTGTTAAAAAAAGAAAACATAGGACCAAGATTTGATCAGAGAAAGGTGACACTACGATAAGAAAAACTAGGATGAGGATTTTGATTGAAAAATAACAGGAATTCGGAAAGGTAAAGAAACGGTTAGGGTTTGTTGGTTCAAAAACACGAGTCATTTTAAAATGAAAACAAAGACTATGGTTTTGATTCAAAACTGAAAAATAAGAGAGATTACTGTAAGAAAACATAAGATTAGGGTTTTTGATTAAAAACATATAGATAGGAGTTATTAAGAAAAGGAAACATAAGATTCGTGTTTTGAACGAAAGATTGGATCCTTTACGAAAGAAAAACAAACGAATATCGTTTTGAAAGATAGGGTTAGTGTTTTGATTAAAAACAAAATGAGACATTCAGAAAAGAAAACATAACATTAGTGTTTTGTTTTAAAGCGTAGGAATAGACTTTGATTCAAGTATAGTAGGTGTTAAAAAAAGAAAACATAGGACCAAGATTTGATCAGAGAAAGGTGACACTACGATAAGAAAACTAGGATGAGGATTTTGATTGAAAAATAACAGGAATTCGGAAAGGTAAAGAAACGGTTAGGGTTTGTTGGTTCAAAAACACGAGTCATTTTAAAATGAAAACAAAGACTATGGTTTTGATTCAAAACTGAAAAATAAGAGAGATTACTGTAAGAAAACATAAGATTAGGGTTTTTGATTAAAAACATATAGATAGGAGTTATTAAGAAAAGGAAACATAAGATTCGTGTTTTGAACGAAAGATTGGATCCTTTACGAAAGAAAAACAAACGAATATCGTTTTGAAAGATAGGGTTAGTGTTTTAATTAAAAACAAAATGAGACATTCAGAAAAGAAAACATAACATTAGTGTTTTGTTTTAAAGCGTAGGAATAGACTTTGATTCAAGTATAGTAGGTGTTAAAAAAAGAAAACATAGGACCAAGATTTGATCAGAGAAAGGTGACACTAGATAAGAAAACTAGGATGAGGATTTTGATTGAAAAATAACAGGAATTCGGAAAGGTAAAGAAACGGTTAGGGTTGTTGGTTCAAAAACACGAGTCATTTTAAAATGAAAACAAAGACTATGGTTTTGATTCAAAACTGAAAAATAAGAGAGATTACTGTAAGAAAACATAAGATTAGGGTTTTTGATTAAAAACATATAGATAGGAGTTATTAAGAAAAGGAAACATAAGATTCGTGTTTTGAACGAAAGATTGGATCCTTTACGAAAGAAAAACAAAAGAATATCGTTTTGAAAGATAGGGTTAGTGTTTTGAATTAAAAACAAAATGAGACATTCAGAAAAGAAAACATAACATTAGTGTTTTGTTTTAAAGCGTAGGAATAGACTTTGATTCAAGTATAGTAGGTGTTAAAAAAAGAAAACATAGGACCAAGATTTGATCAGAGAAAGGTGACACTACGATAAGAAAACCTAGGATGAGGATTTTGATTGAAAAATAACAGGAATTCGGAAAGGTAAAGAAACGGTTAGGGTTGTTGGTTCAAAAACACGAGTCATTTTAAAATGAAAACAAAGACTATGGTTTTGATTCAAAACTGAAAAATAAGAGAGATTACTGTAAGAAAACATAAGATTAGGGTTTTTGATTAAAAACATATAGATAGGAGTTATTAAGAAAAGGAAACATAAGATTCGTGTTTTGAACGAAAGATTGGATCCTTTACGAAAGAAAAACAAACGAATATCGTTTTGAAAGATAGGGTTAGTGTTTTGAATTAAAAACAAAATGAGACATTCAGAAAAGAAAACATAACATTAGTGTTTTGTTTTAAAGCGTAGGAATAGACTTTGATTCAAGTATAGTAGGTGTTAAAAAAAGAAAACATAGGACCAAGATTTGATCAGAGAAAGGTGACACTAGATAAGAAACTAGGATGAGGATTTTGATTGAAAAATAACAGGAATTCGGAAAGGTAAAGAACGGTTAGGGTTTGTTGGTTCAAAAACACGAGTCATTTTAAAATGAAAACAAAGACTATGGTTTTGATTCAAAACTGAAAAATAAGAGAGATTACTGTAAGAAAACATAAGATTAGGGTTTTTGATTAAAACATATAGATAGGAGTTATTAAGAAAAGGAAACATAAGATTCGTGTTTTGAACGAAAGATTGGATCCTTTACGAAAGAAAAACAAACGAATATCGTTTTGAAAGATAGGGTTAGTGTTTTGAATTAAAAACAAATGAGACATTCAGAAAAGAAAACATAACATTAGTGTTTTGTTTTAAAGCGTAGGAATAGACTTTGATTCAAGTATAGTAGGTGTTAAAAAAGAAACATAGGACCAAGATTTGATCAGAGAAAGGTGACACTATGATAGAAAACCTAGGATGAGGATTTTGATTGAAAAATAACAGGAATTCGGAAAGGTAAAGAAACGGTTAGGGTTTGTTGGTTCAAAAACACGAGTCATTTTAAAATGAAAACAAAGACTATGGTTTTGATTCAAAACTGAAAAATAAGAGAGATTACTGTAAGAAAACATAAGATTAGGGTTTTTGATTAAAAACATATAGATAGGAGTTATTAAGAAAAGGAAACATAAGATTCGTATGTTTTGAACGAAAGATTGGATCCTTTACGAAAGAAAAACAAACGAATATCGTTTTGAAAGATAGGGTTAGTGTTTTATTAAAAACAAAATGAGACATTCAGAAAAGAAAACATAACATTAGTGTTTTGTTTTAAAGCGTAGGAATAGACTTTGATTCAAGTATAGTAGGTGTTAAAAAAAGAAAACATAGGACCAAGATTTGATCAGAGAAAGGTGACACTACGATAAGAAAACTTAGGATGAGGATTTTGATTGAAAAATAACAGGAATTCGAAAAGGTAAAGAAACGGTTAGGGTTCTTGGTTCAAAAACACGAGTCATTTTAAAATGAAAACAAAGACTATGGTTTTGATTCAAAACTGAAAAATAAGAGAGATTACTGTAAGAAAACATAAGATTAGGGTTTTTGATTAAAAACATATAGATAGGAGTTATTAAGAAAAGGAAACATAAGATTCGTGTTTTGAACGAAAGATTGGATCCTTTACGAAAGAAAAACAAACGAATATCGTTTTGAAAGATAGGGTTAGTGTTTTAATTAAAAACAAAATGAGACATTCAGAAAAGAAAACATAACATTAGTGTTTTGTTTTAAAGCGTAGGAATAGACTTTGATTCAAGTATAGTAGGTGTTAAAAAAAGAAAACATAGGACCAAGATTTGATCAGAGAAAGGTGACACTACGATAAGAAAACCTAGGATGAGGATTTTGATTGAAAAATAACAGGAATTCGGAAAGGTAAAGAAACGGTTAGGGTTTGTTGGTTCAAAAACACGAGTCATTTTAAAATGAAAACAAAGACTATGGTTTTGATTCAAAACTGAAAAATAAGAGAGATTACTGTAAGAAAACATAAGATTAGGGTTTTTGATTAAAAACATATAGATAGGAGTTATTAAGAAAAGGAAACATAAGATTCGTGTTTTGAACGAAAGATTGGATCCTTTACGAAAGAAAAACAAACGAATATCGTTTTGAAAGATAGGGTTAGTGTTTTGATTAAAAACAAAATGAGACATTCAGAAAAGAAAACATAACATTAGTGTTTTGTTTTAAAGCGTAGGAATAGACTTTGATTCAAGTATAGTAGGTGTTAAAAAAAGAAAACATAGGACCAAGATTTGATCAGAGAAAGGTGACACTACGATAAGAAAAACTAGGATGAGGATTTTGATTGAAAAATAACAGGAATTCGGAAAGGTAAAGAAACGGTTAGGGTTTGTTGGTTCAAAAACACGAGTCATTTTAAAATGAAAACAAAGACTATGGTTTTGATTCAAAACTGAAAAATAAGAGAGATTACTGTAAGAAAACATACGATTAGGGTTTTTGATTAAAAACATATAGATCGGAGTTATTAAGAAAAGGAAACATAAGATTCGTGTTTTGAACGAAAGATTGGAGCCTTTACGAAACAAAATAAAACAATATTGTTTTGATAGATAGGGTTAGTGTTTTGATTAAAAACAAAATGAGACATTGCGAAAAGAAAACCAAGCATTAGTGTTTTGATTTAAAGCGCAGGAATAGAGTTTGATTCAAGTATAGTAGGTGTTAAAAATAGAAAACAAACGATCAAGATTTGATTAGAGAAAGGTGACACTACGATAAGAAAACCTAGGATGAGGATTTTGATTGAAAAATAACAGGAATTCGGAAAGGTAAAGAAAGGGTTAGGGTTTTTGGTTCAAAAACACGAGTCATTTTAAAATGAAAACAATGACTAGGGTTTTGATTCAAAACTGAAAAATAAGAGAGATTACTGTAAGAAAAATAAGATTAGGGTTTTGATTAAAAACATATAGATAGGAGTTATTAAGAAAAGGAAACATAAGATTCGTGTTTTGAACGAAAGATTGGATCCTTTACGAAAGAAAAACAAAAGAATATCGTTTTGAAAGATAGGGTTAGTGTTTTAATTAAAAACAAAATGAGACATTCAGAAAAGAAAACATAACATTAGTGTTTTGATTTAAAGCGTAGGAATAGACTTTGATTCAAGTATAGTAGGTGTTAAAAAAAGAAAACATAGGATCAAGATTTGATTAGAGAAAGGTGACACTACGATAAGAAAACCTAGGATGAGGATTTTGATTGAAAAATAACAGGAATTCGGAAAGGTAAAGAAAGGTTAGGGTTCTTGGTTCAAAAACACGAGTCATTTTAAAATGAAAACAAAGACTAGGGTTTTGATTCAAAACTGAAAATAGGAGAGATTACTATAAGAAAACATAAGATTAGGGTTTTGATTAAAAACATATAGATAGGAGTTATTAAGAAAAGGAAACATAAGATTCGTGTTTTGAACGAAAGATTGGATCCTTTACGAAAGAAAAACAAAAGAATATCGTTTTGAAAGATAGGGTTAGTGTTTTGATTAAAAACAAAATGAGACATTCCGAAAAGAAAACAAAGCATTAGTGTTTTGATTTAAAGCGTAGGAATAGACTTTGATTCAAGTATAGTAGGTGTTAAAAAAGAAAACATAGGATCAAGATTTGATCAGAGAAAGGTGACACTATGATAAGAAAACCTAGGATGAGGATTTTGATTGAAAAATAACAGGAATTCGGAAAGGTAAAGAAAGGGTTAGGGTTCTTGGTTCAAAAACACGAGTCATTTTAAAATGAAAACTAAGACTATGGTTTTGATTCAAAACTGAAAAATAGAGAGATTACTGATAAGAAAACATAAGATTAGGGTTTTTGATTAAAAACATATAGATAGGAGTTATTAAGAAAAGGAAACATAAGATTCGTGTTTTGAACGAAAGATTGGATCCTTTACGAAAGAAAAACAAAAGAATATCGTTTTGAAAGATAGGGTTAGTGTTTTAATTAAAAACAAAATGAGACATTCAGAAAAGAAAACATAACATTAGTGTTTTGTTTTAAAGCGTAGGAATAGACTTTGATTCAAGTATAGTAGGTGTTAAAAAAGAAAACATAGGACCAAGATTTGATCAGAGAAAGGTGACACTATGATAAGAAAACCTAGGATGAGGATTTTGATTGAAACATAACAGGAATTCGGAAAGGTAAAGAAACGGTTAGGGTTTGTTGGTTCAAAAACACGAGTCATTTTAAAATGAAAACAAGACTATGGTTTTGATTCAAAACTGAAAAATAAGGAGAGATTACTGTAAAGAAAACATAAGATTAGGGTTTTGATTAAAAACATATAGATAGGAGTTATTAAGAAAAGGAAACATAAGATTCGTGTTTTGAACGAAAGATTGGATCCTTTACGAAAGAAAAACAAAAGAATATCGTTTTGAAAGATAGGGTTAGTGTTTTGATTAAAAACAAAATGAGACATTCAGAAAAGAAAACATAACATTAGTGTTTTGTTTTAAAGCGTAGGAATAGACTTTGATTCAAGTATAGTAGGTGTTAAAAAAGAAAACATAGGACCAAGATTTGATCAGAGAAAGGTGACACTACGATAAGAAAACCTAGGATGAGGATTTTGATTGAAAAATAACAGGAATTCGGAAAGGTAAAGAAATGGTTAGGGTTCTTGGTTCAAAAACACGAATCATTTTAAAATGAAAACAAAGACTAGGGTTTTGATTCAAAACTAAAAATAAGAGAGATTACTATACGATGATTATGGTTTTGATTAAAAACATATAGATAGGAGTTATTAAGAAAAGGAAACATAAAATTCGTATTTTGAACGAAAGATTGGAGCCTTTACGAAAGAAAACAAAAGAATATTGTTTTGAAAGATTGGGTTTGTGTTTTGATTAAAAACACAATGAGACATTCCGATAAAAAAACAAAAGCATTAGTGTTTTGATTTAAAGTGTAGGAATTGACTTTGATTTAAGTATAGTAGGTGTTACAAAAAGAAAACATAGGATCAAGATTTGATTAGAGCAAGGTGACACTACGATAAGAAAAACCTAAGATGAGGATTTTGATTGAAAAATAACAGGAATTCGGAAAGGTAAAGAAAGGGTTAGGGTTTTTGGCTCAAAAATAAGAGTCATTTTAAAATGAAAACAAAGACTGGGGTTTTGATTCAAAACTAAAAAAAAGGAGAGATTAGTAAAAGAAAAAAATAAGATTTGGGTTTTAATTAAAAACATATAGGTATGAGTTATTAAGAAAAGGAAACATAAGATTCGTGTTTTGAACGAAAGATTGGATATTTTACGAAAGAAAAAACAAAAGAATATTGTTTTCAAAGATTGGGTTAGTGTTTTGATGAAAAACAAAATGAGACATTCCGAAAAAAAAAAGCATTTGTGTTTTGATTTAAAGCGTATGAATAGATATTTATTCAAGCATAGTAGGTGCTACAAAAAGAAAAAAACATAGGATCTATATTTGATTAGAGAAACGTGACACTACGATAAGAAAACCTAGGATGACGATTTTGATTGAAAAATAACAGGAATTCGGAAAGGTAAAGAAATGGTTATGGCTATTGGTTCAAAAACACGAATCATTTTAAAATGAAAACAAAGACTAGGGTTTTGATTCAAAACTGAAAAAAGGAGAGATTACTATACGATGATTATGGTTTTGATTAAAAAACATATAGATAGTAGTTATTCAGAAAAGGAAACATAAAATTCGTGTTATGAACGGAAGATTGGGACCTTTACGAAAGAAAAACAAAAGAATATTGTTTTGAAAGATTGGGTTAGTGTTTTGATTAAAAAGAAAATGAGACATTCCGAAAAAAAACAAAACATTAGTGTTTTGATTTAAATCCTAGGAATAGACTTTGATTCAAGTATATTGTAGGTGTTACATAAAGAAGACATAGGCTCAAGATTTGATTAGAGAAAGGTGACACTACGATAAGAAAAATCTAGGATGAAGATTTTGATTGAAAAATAACATGAATTCGGAAAGGTAAAGAAATGGTTAGGGTTCTAGGTTGAAAAACATGAGTCATTTTAATATGAAAACGAAGACTAGGGTTTTGATTCAAAACTGAAAAATAGGAGAGATTAGTAAAAGAAAAAAATAAGATTAGGGTTTTGATTAAAAACATAGAGATAGGAGTTATTAAGAAAAGGAAATATAAGATTCGTGTTTTGAACGAAAGATTGGAGCCTTTACGAAAGGAAAAACAAAAGAATATTGTTTTGCAAGATTGGGTTAGTGTTTTGATGAAAAACAAAATGAGACATTTCGTAAAAAAACAAAGCATTAGTGTTTTGATTTAAAGCGTAGGAATAGATATCGTCTCAAGCATAGTAGGTGTTTTGATTCAAAGCATTAGTGTCGTGTTTTGAACGTAAGATTGGAGCCTTTACAAAAGAAAAAACAAAAGAATATTGTTTTGAAAGATTTGGTCAGTGTTTTGATTAAAAACAAAATGAGACATTGCGAAAAAAAAAAAACATTAGTGTTTTGATTTAAAGCGTAGAAATTGACTTTGATTCAAGTATAGTAGGTGTTACAAAAAGAAAACATAGGATCAAGATTTGATTAGAGAAAGGTGACACTACGATAATAAAAACCTAGGATGAGAATTTTGATTGAAAAATACCAGGAATTCGGAAAGGTAAAGAAAGGGTTAGGGTTCTTGGTTCAAAAATAAGAGTCATGTTAAAATGAAAACAAAGACTAGGATTTTGATTCAAAACTGAAAAATAGGAGAGATTAGTATAAGAAAAAATAAGATTAGGATTTTGATTAAAAGCATATAGATAGGAGTTATTATGAAAAGGAAAGACAAGATTGATGTTTTGAACGAAAGATTGGATACTTTTCGAAAGAAAAAAAAAAGAATATTGTTTTGAAAGATTGGGTTAGTGTTTTGATTAAAAACAAAATGCGACATTCCGAAAAAAAAAAACAAAGCATTAGTGTTTTGATTTAAAGCGTAGGAATAGATAATGATTCAAGCATAGTAGGTGTTACAAAAAGAAAACATAGGATCAATATTTGATTAGAGAAACGTGACACTACAATAAGAAAACCTAGGATGAGGATTTTGATTGAAAAATAACAGGAATTCGGAAAGGTAAAGAAAGGGTTAGGGTTCTTGGTTTTAAAAAACAAGAGTCATTTTAAAATGAAAACAAAGACTAGCGTTTTGATTCAAAACTGAAAAATAGGAGAGATTAGTATATAGTTTTTGATTAAAAACATATAGATAGGAGTTATTAAGAAAAGGAAACATAAGATTCGTATTTTGAACGAAAGATTGGATCCTTTACGAAAGAAAAACAAAAGAATATCGTTTTGAAAGATAGGGTTAGTGTTTTAATTAAAAACAAAATGAGACATTCAGAAAAGAAAACATAACATTAGTGTTTTGTTTTAAAGCGTAGGAATAGACTTTGATTCAAGTATAGTAGGTGTTAAAAAAGAAAACATAGGACCAAGATTTGATCAGAGAAAGGTGACACTATGATAAGAAAACCTAGGATGAGGATTTTGATTGAAACATAACAGGAATTCGGAAAGGTAAAGAAACGGTTAGGGTTTGTTGGTTCAAAAACACGAGTCATTTTAAAATGAAAACAAAGACTATGGTTTTGATTCAAAACTGAAAAATAAGAGAGATTACTGTAAGAAAACATAAGATTAGGGTTTTTGATTAAAAACATATAGATAGGAGTTATTAAGAAAAGGAAACATAAGATTCGTGTTTTGAACGAAAGATTGGATCCTTTACGAAAGAAAAACAAAAGAATATCGTTTTGAAAGATAGGGTTAGTGTTTTAATTAAAAACAAAATGAGACATTCAGAAAAGAAAACATAACATTAGTGTTTTGTTTTAAAGCGTAGGAATAGACTTTGATTCAAGTATAGTAGGTGTTAAAAAAAGAAAACATAGGACCAAGATTTGATCAGAGAAAGGTGACACTATGATAAGAAAACCTAGGATGAGGATTTTGATTGAAAAATAAAAGGAATTCAGAAAGGTAATGAAATGGTTAGGGTTCATGGTTCAAAAACACGAATCATTTTAAAATGATAACAAAGACTAGGGTTTTGATTCAAAACTGAAAAATAAGAGAGATTACTATACGATGATTATGGTTTTCATTAAAAACATATAGATAGGAGTTATTAAGAAAAGGAAACATAAGATTCGTGTTTTGAACGAAAGATTGGAGCCTTTACGAAAGAAAAAACAAAAGAATATTGTTTTTGAAAGATTGGGTTAGTGTTTTGATAAAAAACAAAACGAGACATTCCGAAAAGAAAACAAAACATTAGTGTTTTGATTTATAGCGTAGGAATAGATATTGATTCAAGCATAGTAGGTGTTACAAAAAAGAAACATAGGATCAATATTTGATTAGAGAAACGTGACACTACGATAAGAAAACCTAGGATTAGGATTTTGATTGAAAAATAACAGGAATTCGGAAAGTTAAAGAAATGGTTAGGGTTCTGGGTTCAAAAACACGAGTTATTTTAAAATAAAAACAAAGACTTGGGTTTTGATTCAAAACTGAAAAATAGGAGAGATTAGTATAAGAAAAAATAATATTAGGGTTTTGATTAAAAACATATAGATAGGAGTTATTCAGAAAAGGAAACATAAGATTCGTTCGTGTTTTGAACGATAGATTGGAGCCTTTACGAAAGAAAAAACAAAAGAATATTGTTTTGAAAGATTGGGTTAGTGTTTTGATGAAAAACAAAACAAGACATTCCGAAAAGAAAACAAAGCATTAGTGTTTTGATTTAAAGCGTAGGAATAGATATTGAATCAAGCATAGCAGGTGTTACAAAAAAAAAACATAGGATCAATATTTGATTAGAGAAACGTGACACTACGATAAGAAAACCTAGGATGAGGATTTTGATTGAAAAATAACAGGAATTCGAAAAGGTAAAGAAATGGTTAGGGTTCTTGGTTCAAAAACACGAATCATTTTAAAATGAAAACAAAGACTGGGGTTTTGATTCAAAACTGAAAAGAAGAGATTACTATACGATGATTATGGTTTTGATTAAAAACATATAGGTAGGAGTTATTAAGAAAAGGAAACATAAGATTCGTCTTTTGAACGAAAGATTGGAGCCTTTACGAAAGAAAAAACAAAAGAATATTGTTTTGAAAGATTGGGTTAGTGTTTTGATAAAAAACCAAATGAGACATTCCGAAAAGAAAATAAAGCATTAGTGTTTTGATTTAAAGCGTAGGAATAGATATTGATTCAAGTATAGTAGGTGTTACAAAAGGAAAACATAGGATCAATATTTGATTAGAGAAACGTGACACTACGATAAGAAAACCTAGGACTAGGATTTTGATTGAAAAATAACAGGAATTCATAAAGGTAGAGAAATGGTTAGGGTTCTTAGTTCAAAAAAACGAATCATTTTAAATTGAAAGCAAAGACTAGGGTTTTGATTAAAAACTGAAAAAAGGAGAGAATATTATACGATGATTATGGTTTTTATTAAATACATATAGATAGGAGTTATTAAGAAAAGGAAACATAAGATTCGTGTTTGAACGTAAGATTGGAGCCTTTACGAAAGAAAAAACAAAAGAATATTGTTTTGAAATATTGGGTTAGCGTTTTGATTAAAAACAAAATGAGAAATTGCGAAAAAAACAAAGCATTAGTGTTTTGATTTAAAGCGTAGAAATTAACTTTGATTCAAGTATAGTAGGTGTTACAAAAAGAAATCATGGGATCAAGATTTGATTAGAGAAAGGTGACACTACAATAAGAAAAACCTAAGATGAGGATTTTGATTGAAAAATGACAAGAGTTCGGAAAGGTGAAGAAAAGGTTAGGATTCTTGGTTCAAAAACATGAGTCATTTCAAAATGAAAACAAAGACCAGGGTTTTGTTTCAAAACTGAAAAATAGGAGAGATTAGTATAAGAAAAAATAAGATTAGGGTTTTGATTAAAAACATATAGATAATAGTTATTAAGAAAAGGAAACATAACATTCGTGTTTTGAACGATAGATTGGAGCCTTTACGAAAGAAAAAACAAAAGAATATTGTTTTGAAAGATTGGGTTAGTGTTTTGATGAAAAACATAACGAGACATTCCGAAAAGAAAACAAAGCATTAGTGTTTTGATTTAAAGCGTAGTAATAGATTTTTATTCAAGCATAGCAGGTGTTACAAAAAGAAAACATAGGATCAATATTTGATTAGAGAAACGTGACACTACGATAAGAAAACCAAGGGTGAGGATTTTGATTGAAAAATAACAGGAATTCGGAAAGGTAAAGAAATGGTTAGGGTTCTTCATTCAAAAACACGAATCATTTTAAAGTGAAAACAAAGACTAGGGTTTTCATTCAAAACTTAAAAATAAGAGAGATTAGTAAAAGAAAAAATAAGATTAGGGTTCTGATTAAAAACATATAGATATGAGTTATTAAGAAAAAAAAAACATAAGATTCGTTCGTGTTTTGAACGATAGATTGGATCCTTTACGAAAGAAAAACAAAAGAATATTGTTTTGAAAGATTGGGTTAGTGTTTTGATGAAAACCAAAATGAGACATTCCGAAAAGAAAACAAAGCATTAGTGTTTTGATTTAAAGGTTAGGAATAGATACTGATTCAAGCATAGTTGGTGTTACAAAAAGAAAACATAGGATCAATATTTGATAAGAGAAACGTGACACTATGATAAGAAAACCTAGGATGAGGATTTTGATTGAAAAATAACAAGAATTCAGAAAGGTAAAGAAATGGTTAGGGTTCTTGGTTCAAAAACACGAATCATTTTAAAATGAAAGCAAAGACTAGGGTTTTGATTCAAAACTGAAAAGGAGAGATTACTATACGATGATTATGGTTTTTGATTAAAAACATATAGATAGGAGTTATTAAGAAAAGAAACATAAGATTCGTGTTTTGAACGTAAGATTGGAGCCTTTACGAAAGAAAAAACAAAAGAATATTGTTTTGAAATATTGGGTTAGTGTTTCGATTAAAAACAAAATGAGAAATTGCCAAAAAAAAAAACAAAGCATTAGTGTTTTGATTTAAAGCATAGGAATTGACTTTGATTCAAGTATAGGAGGTGTTACAAAAAGAAAACATAGGATCAGGATTTGATTAAGGAAAGGTGACACTACGATAAGAAAACCTAGGATGAGGATTTTGATTGAAAAATAACAGGAATTCGGAAAGGTAAAGGAAGGGTTAGGGTTCTTCGTTCAAAAACACGAGTCATTTTAAAATGAAAACAAAGAATAGGGGTTTGATTCAAAACTGAAAAATAGGAGAGATTAGTATAAGAAAAAATAAGATTAGGGTTTTGATTAAAAACATATAGATTGGAGTTATTAGGAAAAAGAAACATAAGATTCGTGTTTTGAACGTAAGATTAGAGCCTTTACTAAAGAAAAAAGAAAAGAATATTGTTTTGAAAGATTGGGTTAGTGTTTTGATTAAAAACAAAATGAGACATTACGAAAAAAAATAAAGCATTAGTGTTTTGATTTAAAGTGTACAATTAACTTTGATTCAAGTATAGTAGGTGTTACAAAAAGAAAAAATAGGATCAATATTTGATTAGAGAAACGTGACACTACGATAAGAAAACCTAGGATTAGGATTTTGATTGAAAAATAACAGGAATTCGGAAAGGTAAAGAAATGGTTAGGGTTCTTGGTTCAAAAACACGAATCATTTTAAAATAAAAACAAAGACTAGGGTTTTGATTCAAAATTGAAAAAAGAAAAGATTGCTATACGATGATTATGGTTTTGATTAAAAACATATAGATAGGAGTTATTAAGAAAAGAAAACATAAGATTCGTGTTTTGAACGTAAGATTGGAGCCTTTACGAAAGAAAAAACAAAAGAATATTGTTTTGAAAGATTGGGTTAGTGTTTTGGTTAAAAACAAAATGAGACACTGCGAAAAAAATAAAGCATTAGTATTTTGATTTAAAGCGTAGAAGTTGACTTTGATTCAATTATAGTAGGTGTTACAAAAAAAAACATAGGATCAAAATTTTATTAGAGAAAGGTGACACTACGATAAGAAAAACCTAGGATGAGGTTTTTGGTTGAAAAATAACAGTAATTCGGAAAGGTAAAGAAAGAGTTAGGGTTCTTGGTTCAAAAACAAGAGTCATTTTAAAATGAAAACAAAGACTAGGGTTTTGATTCAAACTAAAAAATAGGAGAGATTAGTAAAAGAAAAAATAATATTAGGGTTTTGATTAAAAACATATAGATAGGAGTTATTAAGAAAAGGAGATATAAGATTCGTTCGAGTTTTGAATGATAGATTGGAGCATTTTCGAAAGAAAAAACAAAAGAATATTGTTTTGAAAGATTGGGTTAGTGTTTTGATGAAAAACAAAACGAGACATTCCGAAAATAAAACAAAGCATTAGTGTTTTGATTTAAAGCGTTGGAATAGATATTGATTCAAGCATAGTAGGTGTTACAAAAAAAAAAATAGGATCAATATTTGATTAGAGAAACGTGACACTACGATAAGAAAACCTAGGATGAGAATTTTGATTGAAAAATAACAAGAATTCGGAAAGGTGAAGAAAAGGTTAGGGTTCTTGGTTCAAAAACATGAGTCATTTTAAAATGAAAACAAAGACCACGGTTTTGATTCAAAACTGAAAAATAGGAGAGATTAGTATAAGAAAAAATAAGATAAGAGTTTTGATTAAAAACATATAGATAGGAGTTATTAAGAAAAGGAAACATAAGATTCGTCTTTTGAACGAAAGATTGGAGCCTTTACAATAGAAAAAACAAAAGAATATTGTTTTGAAAGATTGGGTTAGTGTTTTGATAAAAAACCAAATGAGACATTCCGAAAAGAAAACAAAGCATTAGTGTTTTGATTTAAAGCGTAGGAATAGATATTGATTCAAGCATAGTAGGTTTTACAAGAAGAAAACATAGGATCAATATTTGATTAGAGAAACGTGACACTACGATAAGAAAACCTAGGATGAGGATTTTGATTGAAAAATAACAGGTATTCGAAAAGGGAAAGAAAGGGTCATTGTTCTTGGTTCAAAAACACGAGTTATTTGAAAATTAAAACAAAGATTATGCCTTTGATTCAAAACTGAAAAATAGGATATATTACAATATGATGATTATGGTTTTGATTAAAAACATATAGATCAGAGTTATTAATAAAAGAAAACATAAGATTCGTGTTTTGAACGTAAGATTGGAGCCTTTACGAAAGAAAAAACAAAAGAATATTGTTTTGAAATATTGGGTTAGCGTTTTGATTAAAAACAAAATGAGAAATTGCGAAAAAAACAAAGCATTAGTGTTTTGATTTAAAGCGTAGAAATTGACTTTGATTCAAGTATAATAGGTGTTACAAAAAGAAATCATGGGATCAAGATTTGATTAGAGAAAGGTGACACTACGATAAGAAAAACCTAAGATGAGGATTTTGATTGAAAAATAACAAGAGTTCAGAAAGGTGAAGAAAAGGTTAGGGTTCTTGGTTCAAAAACATGAGTCATTTTAAAATGAAAACAAAGACCAGGGTTTTGATTCAAAACTGAAAAATAGGAGAGATTAGTATAAGAAAAAATAAGATTAGGGTTTTTGATTAAAAACATATAGATCGGAGTTATTAATAAAAGAAAACATAAGATTCGTGTTTTGAACGTAAGATTGGAGCCTTTACGAAAGAAAAAACAAAAGAATATTGTTTTGAAATATTGGGTTAGCGTTTTGATTAAAAACAAAATGAGAAATTGCGAAAAAAACAAAGCATTAGTGTTTTGATTTAAAGCGTAGAAATTGACTTTGATTCAAGTATAGTAGGTGTTACAAAAAGAAATCATGGGATCAAGATTTGATTAGAGAAATGTGACACTACGATAAGAAAAACCTAAGATGAGGATTTTGATTGAAAAATAACAAGAGTTCAGAAAGGTGAAGAAAAGGTTAGGGTTCTTGGTTCAAAAACATGAGTCATTTTAAAATGAAAACAAAGACCAGGGTTTTGATTCAAAACTGAAAAATAGGAGAGATTAGTATAAGAAAAAATAAGATTAGGGTTTTGATTAAAAACATATAGATAATAGTTATTAAGAAAAGGAAACATAAGATTCGTGTTTTGAACGATAGATTGGATTCTTTACGAAAGAAAAAACAAAAGAATATTGTTTTGAAAGATTGGGTTAGTGTTTTGATGAAAAACAAAACGAGACATTCCGAAAAGAAAACAAAGCATTAGTGTTTTGATTTAAAGTGTAGGAATAGATTTTTATTCAAGCATAGCAGGTGTTACAAAAAAAAAACATAGGATCAATATTTGATTAGAGAAACGTGACACTACGATAAGAAAACCTAGGATTAGGATTTTGATTGAAAAATAACAGGAATTCGGAAAGGTAAAGAAATGGTTAGTGTTCTTGGTTCAAAATCACGAATCATTTTAAAATTAAAACAAAGACTAGGGTTTTGATTCAAAACTGAAAAGGAGAGATTATTATACGATGACTATGGTTTTGATTAAAAACCTATAGATAGGAGTATTAAGAAAAGAAAACATAAAATTCGTGTTTTGAACGTAAGATTAGAGCCTTTACGAAAGAAAAAACAAAAGAATATTGTTTTGAAATATTGGGTTAGCGTTTTAATTAAAAACAAAATGAGAAATTACGAAAAAAACAAAGCATTAGTGTTTTGATTTAAAGCGTAGAAATTGACTTTGATTCAAATATAGTAGTTGTTACAAAAGGAAAACATAGGATCAAGATTTGATTAGAGAAAGGTGAACTACGATAAGAAAAACCTAGGATGAGGTTTTTGATTGAAAAATAACAAGAATTCGGAAAGGTGAAGAAAAGGTTATGATTCTTGGTTCAAAAACATGACTCATTTTAAAATGAAAACAAAGACCAGGGTTTTGATTCAAAACTGAAAAATAGGAGAGATTAGTATAAGAAAAAATAAGATTAGGGTTTTGATTAAAAACATATAGATAGTAGTTATTAAGAAAAGGAAACATAAGATTCGTGTTTTGAACGATAGATTGGAGCCTTTACGAAAGAAAAAACAAAAGAATATTGTTTTGAAAGATTGGGTTAGTGTTTTGATGAAAAACAAAACAAGACATTCCGAAAAGAAAACAAAGCATTAGTGTTTTGATTTAAAGCGTAGGAATAGATATTGATTCAAGCATAGCAGGTGTTACAAAAAAAAACATAGGATCAATATTTGATTAGAGAAACGTGACACTACGATAAGAAAACCTAGGATGAGAATTTTGATTGAAAAATAACAGGAATTTCGGAAAGGTAAAGAAATGGTTAGGGTTCTTGATTCAAAAACACGAATCATTTTAAAATGAAAACAAAGACTAGGGTTTTGATTCAAAACTGAAAAGGAGAGATTACTATACGATGACTATGGTTTTGATTAAAAACCTATAGATAGGAGTTATTAAGAAAAGAAAACATAAGATTCGTGTTTTGAACGTAAGATTGGAGCCTTTACGAAAGAAAAAACAAAAGAATATTGTTTTGAAATATTGGATTAGCGTTTTGATTAAAAACAAAATGAGAAATTGCGAAAAAAACATTGCATTAGTGTTTTGATTTAAAGGGTAGAAATTGACTTTGATTCAAGTATAGTAGGTGTTACAAAAAGAAAACATAGGATCAAGATTTGATTAGAGAAAGGTGAACTACGATAAGAAAAACCTAGGATGAGGATTTTGTTTGAAAAATAACAAGAATTCGGAAAGGTGAAGAAAAGGTTAAGGTTCTTGGTTCAAAAACATGAGTCATTTTAAAATGAAAACAAAGACCAGGGTTTTGATTCAAAACTGAAAAATAGGAGAGATTAGTATAAGAAAAAATAAGATTAGGGTTTTGATTAAAAACATATAGATAGGAGTTATTAAGAAAAGTAAACATAAGATTCGTCTTTTGAACGAAAGATTGGAGCCTTTACGATAGAAAAAACAAAAGAATATTGTTTTGAAAGATTGGGTTAGTGTTTTGATAAAAAACCAAATGAGACATTCCGAAAAGAAAACAAAGCATTAGTGTTTTGATTTAAAGCTTAGGAATAGATATTGATTCAAGCATAGTAGGTTTTACAAGAAGAAAACATAGGATCAATATTTGATTAGAGAAACGTGACACTACGATAAGAAAAGCTAGGATGAGTATTTTGATTAAAAAATAACAGGTATTCGAAAAGGGAAAGAAAGGGTCATGGTTCTTGGTTCAAAAACACGAGTTATTTGAAAATTAAAACAAAGATTATGCTTTTGATTCAAAACTGAAAAATAGGATATATTACTATACGATGATTATGGTTTTGATTAAAAACATATAGATAGGAGTTATTCAGAAAAGGAAACATAAGATTCGTGTTTTAAATGTAAGATTGGAGCCTTTACGAAAGAAAAAACAAAAGAATATTGTTTTGAAAGATTGGGTTATGTTTTGATTAAAAACAAAATGAGACATTCCGAAAAGAAAAACAAAGCATTAGTGTTTTGATTTAAAGCGTAGGAATAGATATTGATTCAAGCATAGCAGGTGTTACAAAAAGAAAAAAACATAGGATCAAGATTTGATTAGAGAAAGTTGACACTAAGATAAGAAAACCTAGGATGAGGATTTTGATTGAAAAATAACAAGAATTCGGAAAGGTAAAGAAATGGTTAGGGGTCTTCCTTCAAAAACACGAATCATTTTAAAATGAAAGCAAAGACTAGGGTTTTGATTCAAAACTGAAAAATAAGAGAGATTAGTAAAAGAAAAAATAAGATTTGGGTTTTGATTAAAAATATATAGATATGAGTTATTAAAAAAAAGAAACATAAGATTTGTTCGTGTTTTGAACGATAGATTGGATCCTTTACGAAAAAAAAACAAAAGAATATTGTTTTGAAAGATTGGGTAAGTGTTTTGATGAAAACCAAAACGAGACATTCCGAAAAGAAAAACAAAGCATTAGTGTTTTGATTTAAAGCGTAGGAATAGATATTGATTCAAGCATAGCAGGTGTTACAAAAAGAAAACATAGGATCAATATTTGATTAGAGAAACGTGACACTACGATAAGAAAACCTAGGATGAGGATTTTGATTGAAAAATAACAGGAATTCGGAAAGGTAAAGAAATGGTTAGGGTTCTTCGTTCAAAAACACGAATCATGTTAAAATGAAAACAAAGACTAGTGTTTTGATTCAAAACTGAAAAATAAGAGAGATTCGTAAAAGAAAAATTAAGATTAGGGTTTTGATTAAAAACATATAAATATGAGTTATTAAAAAAAAGGAATATAAGATTCGTTCGTGTTTTGAACGATAGATTGGATCCTTTACGAAAGAAAAAACAAAAGAATATTGTTTTGAAAGATTGGGTTAGTGTTTTGATGAAAACCAAAATGAGACATTCCGAAAAGAAAACAAATCATTAGTGTTTTGATTTATAGCGTAGGAATAGATATTGATTCAAGCATAGTTGGTGTTACAAAAAGAAAACATAGGATCAATATTTGATAAGAGAAACGTGACACTACGATAAGAAAACCTAGGATGAGGATTTTGATTGAAAAATAACAGGAATTCAGAAAGGTAAAGAAATGGTTAGGGTTCTTGGTTCAAAAACACGAATCATTTTAAAATGAAAGCAAAGACTAGGGTTTTGATTCAAAACTGAAAAGGAGAGATTACTATACGATGATTATGGTTTTGATTAAAAACATATAGATAGGAGTTATTAAGAAAAAGGAAACATAAGATTCGTGTTTTGAACGTAAGATTGGAGCCTTTACGAAAGAAAAAACAAAAGAATATTGTTTTGAAATATTGGGTTAGTGTTTCGATTAAAAACAAAATGAGAAATTGCGAAAAAAAAAACAAAGCATTAGTGTTTTGATTTAAAGCATAGGAATTGACTTTGATTCAAGTATAGGAGGTGTTACAAAAAAAAAACATAGGATCAATATTTGATTAAGGAAAGGTGACACTACGATAAGAAAACCTAGGATGAGGACTTTGATTGAAAAATAACAGGAATTCGGAAAGGTAAAGAAAGGGTTAGGGTTCTTCGTTCAAAAACACGAGTCATTTTAAAATGAAAACAAAGAATAGGGATTTGATTCAAAACTGAAAAATAGGAGAGATTATTATAAGAAAAAATAAGATTAGGGTTTTGATTAAAAACATATAGATTGCAGTTATTAGGAAAAAGAAACATAAGATTCGTGTTTTGAACGTAAGATTATAGCCTTTACGAAAGAAAAAACAAAAGAATATTGTTTTGAAAGATTGGATTAGTGTTTTGATTAAAACAAAATGAGACATTGCGAAAAAAAAACAAAGCATTAGTGTTTTGATTTAAAGTGTACAATTGACTTTGATTCAAGTATAGTAGGTGTTACAAGAAGAAAACATAGGATCAATATTTGATTAGAGAAACGTGACACTACGATAAGAAAACCTAGGATGAGGATTTTTATTGAAAAATAACAGGTATTCGAAAAGGGAAAGAAAGGGTCATGGTTCTTGGTTCAAAAACACGCGTTATTTGAAAATTAAAACAAAGATTATGATTTTGATTCAAAACTGAAAAATAGGATATATTACTATACGATGATTATGGTTTTGATTAAAAACATATAGATAGGAGTTATTCAGAAATGGAAACATAAGATTCGTGTTTTGAACGTAAGATTGGAGCCTTTACGAAAGAAAAAAAAAGAATATTGTTTTGAAATATTGGGTTAGCATTTTGATTAAAAACAAAATGAGAAATTGCGAAAAAAACAAAGCATTAGTGTTTTGATTTAAGGCGTAGAAATTGACTTTGATTCAAGTATAGTAGGTGTCACAAAAAGAAAACATATGATCCAGATTTGATTAGAGAAAGTTGACACTACGATAAGAAAAACCTAGGATGAGGATTTTGATTGAAAAATAATACTAATTCGGAAAGATAAAGAAAGGGTTAGGGTTCTTGGTTCAAAAACAGGAGTTATTTTAAAATGAAAAAAAAAGAATAGGTTTTTGATTCAAAACTGAAAAATAGGAGAGATTAGTATAAGAAAAAAAATAAGATTAGGGTTTTGATTAAAAACATATAGATTGGAGTTGTTAGGAAAAAGAAACATAAGATTCGTGTTTTGAACGTAAGATTAGAGCCTTTACGAAAGAAAAACAAAAGAATATTGTTTTGAAAGATTGGGTTAGTGTTTTGATTAAAAACAAAATGAGACATTGCGAAAAACAAACAAAGCATTAGTGTTTTGATTTAAAGCGTAGGAATTGACTTTGATTCAAGTATAGTAGGTGTTACAAAAAGAAAACATAGAATTAAGATTTGATTAGAGAAAGGTGACACTAGGATAAGAAAAACCTAGGATGAGGATTTTGATTGAAAAATAACAGGAATTCGGAAAGGTAAAGAAATGGTTAGGGTTCTTCGTTCAAACACACGAATCATTTTAAAATGAAAACAAAAACTAGGGTTTTGATTCAAAACTGAAAAGGAGAGATTACTATAAGATGATTATGGTTTTGATTAAAAACATATAGATATGAGTTATTAAGAAAAGGAAACATAAAATTCGTGTTTTGAACATAAGATTGGAGCCTTTACGAAAGAAAAAAAAAGAATATTGTTTTGAAATATTGGGTTAGCGTTTTGATTAAAAACAAAATTAGAAATTGCGAAAAAAACAAAGCATTAGTGTTTTGATTTAAAGCGTAGAAATTGACTTTGATTCAAATATAGTAGGTGTCACAAAAAGAAAACATAGGATCAAGATTTGATTAGAAAAAGGTGACACTACGATAAGAAAAACATAGGATGAGGATTTTGATTGAAAAATAACAGGAATTCGGAAAAGTACAGAAATGGTTAGGGTTCTGGGTTCAAAAACACGAGTTATTTTAAAATGAAAACAAAGACTAGGGTTTTGATTCAAAAGTGAAAAATAGGAGAGATTAGTATAAAAAAAATCAAATTAGGGTTTTGATTAAAAACATATGGATATGAGTTATTAACAAAAGGAAACATAAGATTCGTGTTTTGAACGAAAGATTGGAGCCTTTACGAAAGGAAAAACAAAAGAATATTGTTTTTGAAAGATTGGGTTAGTGTTTTGATTAAAAACAAAATGAGACATTCCGTAAAAAAAACAAAGGATTAGTGTTTTGATTTAAAGCGTAGGAATAGATATTGATTCAAGAATAGTAGGTGTTACAAAAAGAAAACATAGGATCAATATTTGATTAGAGAAACGTGACACTACGATAAGAAAACCTAGGATTAGGATTTTGATTGAAAAATAACAGGAATTCGGAAAGGTAAAGAAATGGTTAGGGTTCTTGGTTCAAAAACACGAATCATTTTAAAATGAAAACAAAGACTAGGGTTTTGATTCAAAACTGAAAAAACATAGTATCAAGATTGGATTAGAGAAAGGTGACACTACTATAAGAAAACCTAGTATGATTGTTTTGATTGAAAAATAACAAGAATTCAGAAAGGGAAAGAAAAAGGTAGCATAAGATTCTTGTTTTGAACCAAAGATTGGAGCCTTTACAAAAGAAAAACAAAAGAATATTGTCTTGAAAGATAGGGTTAGTATTTTGATTAAAAACAAAATAAGACATTTCGAAAAAAAACAAAGCATTAGGGTTTTGATTCAAAGCGTAGGAATAGACTTTGATTCAAGTATATTAGGTGTTACGAAAAAAAAACACATCGTATCAAGATTTCGTTAGAGAAAGGTGACACTACGATAAAAAAACCTAGTATGAGGGTTTTGATTGAAAAATGACACGAATTCGAAAAGGGAAAGAAAAGGGTTAGGGTTCTTTTTTCAAAACCACGAGTCATTTTAAAATGAAAACAAAGATTACGGTTTTGATTCAAAACTGAAAAATACGAGCGATTACTATAACAAAACATAAGATTAGGGTTTTGATTAAAAACATATAGATAGTAGTTATTAAGAAAAAGAAACATAAGATTCGTGTTTTGAACGAAAGATTGGAGCCTTTATGAATGAAAAACAAAAGAATATTGTTTTGAAAGATTGGATTTGTGTTTTGATTAAAAACAAAATGAGACTTTCCGAAAAAAAAACAAAGCATTAGGATTTTGATTTAATGCGTAGGAATAGATTTTGATTCAAGTATAATAGCTGTTATGAAAAAAAACATAGGATCAAGATTTGATTAGAGAAAGGTGACACTATGATAAGAAAACCTGGATGAGGGTTTTGATTGAAAAATAACAGGAATTCGGAAAGCGAAAGAAAGGGTTATGGTTCTTTTTTCAAAAACACGAGTCATTTTAAAATGAAAACAAAGACTAGGGTTTTGATAAAAGAAAATATTGGATTCGGGTTTTGACTGAAATATAGGAGACTTTATGAAAGCAAAACAGAGGATTATGGTTTTGAAACGCAGGGTCAGTGTTTTGATTAAAAATAGAACGAGAAATTCCGTAAAGAAGGCAAAGCATTAGGGTTTTGATGGAAAGCATAGGATTAGGCCTTTTGACTCAGAAAGCAAAGCATTAGTGTTATTTTTCGAAAAATGAGATATTACAAAAAGAAAAATAAAGGATTAGTGTCTTCATTCAAAGACACTTGGCATTCCTGAAAGTAAAGAAAGGATTTGATTTTCGTTTGAAAAATATGAGGCGTTCCGAAAAGGAAACATAGGTTATGGTTCTGATTCAAAACTGGTAAATAGGAGACATTGAGAAAGCAAAACATAGGATTCCAGTTTTGTATACGATCAGGAGACACTAGGGGGAAAAGCGAAGGAAATAAGAAAACAAAGGACTGGGGTTTTGATTCAAAACTGAAAAAGGGGACGCATTCCGAGAAGAAAACATAGGATTAAGATTTTTATTCAAAAATAGGAGACATTACTATAAGAAAACGTAGGATTAGGATTAAGAAATATGAGACATTACTGAAATAAGACATAGGATTAGGGTTTTGACGCAAAACAAAAAAAATATGGTTTGATTCAAATATGGTAAGCGTTCCGAAAGTAAAACAGGAGATACCCCGGAAAGAAAACATCGGATTAGGTATTTGATTCAAATATTGTTGGCATTATGATAAGAAAACATACCATCGATGTTTTGATTGAGAAAAATGAGACATTCATTACTTCAAGAAAACATAGGGTTACGGTTTTGATTGAAAACACTAATCCTATGTTTTCTTATACTAATGTCGACATTAAAAAGTAGGGTTCTGAATGATAAACACTGATATTATCTTTCCGAAAATAAAACATACGATTAGGGGCTTTCGTTTAAAGAAAAATGAGGCATTTCAAAAAGAAGAAAATAAAGGATTAGGGTTTTCACTCGAAATTGAAAAACATCACACATTACGAAAAGAAAACATAGGATTAGGGTTTTTCATTCAAAAATAGAAGACATTCTGAAACGAAAATAAAGGATTAGGTTTTTTATTCAAATATATTAGGCATTACGAAAGGAAAACATAGGATAACGGTTTTGATTAAAAAATAGAAGACATCACCGTAAGAAAAACTGAAGATTAGGGTTTTGATTCAAATGTGGTAGACATTGCGAAAAAAAAAAGGAAAGGGTTAGAGGTCTTGATCAAAAAATAGAAGGCATACTGAAATGAGAACAAAGATTAGGGTTTTACCCAAAATTGAAAAATAGGAGACACTACAATAACAAAACGTACGATTGGGGTTTTGATTAAAAACCGATAGATAGGAGATATTAATAAAAGAAAATATTGGATTCGGGTTTTTACTGAAAGATCTGAGATTTTACGAAAGGAAAACAGTGGATTATGGTTTTGAAACATAGGGTCAGTGTTTTGATGAAAAACAAAACGAGACATTCCAAAAAGAAGGCAAAGCATTAGGGTTTTGATGGAAAGCATAGGATTAGGCCTTTTGACTCAGAAAGTAAAGCATTAGTGTTATTTTTCGAAAAATGAGACATTACAAAAAGAAAAACAAAGGATTAGGGTCTTCATTCAAAGATACTTGGCATTCCTAAAAGTAAAGAAAGGATTTGGTTTTCGTTTGAAAAATATGAGGCGTTCCGAAAAGGAAACATAGGTTATGGTTCTGATTCAAAACTGGTAAATAGGAGACATTGAGAAAACAAAACATAGGATTCTGGTTTTGTATGCGATCAGGAGACGGTAGGGGGAAAAAGCGAAGGATTAGGGTTTGATTAAAAAATAGCCAACATTCCCAAAAGAAAACAAAGGACTGGGGTTTCGAATCAAAACTGAAAAAGGGGACGCATTCCGAGAAGAAAACATAGGATTAAGGTTTCGATTCAAAATAGGAGACATTACTATAAGAAAACTTAGGATTAGGATTAAGAAATATGAGACATTACGAAAATAAGACATAGGATTAGGGTTTTGACGCAAAACCGAAAAAATACGGTTTGATTCAAATACGGTAAGCGTTCCAAAAGTAAAACATAGTACTAAGGTTTTTATTGAAAAACAGGAGACACCCCGGAAAAAAAACATCGGATTAGGTATTTGATTCAAATATTGTTGGCATTATGATAATAAAACATAACATTGATGTTTTGATTGAGAAAAATGAGACATTCATTACTTCAAGAAAACATAGGGTTACGGTTTTGATTGAAAACACTAATCCTATGTTTTCTTATACTAATGTCGACATTAAAAAGTAGGGCTGTGAATGATAAACACTGATATTATCTTTCCGAAAATAAAACATACGATTAGGAGCTTTCGTTTAAAGAAAAATGAGGCATTTCAAAAAGAACAAAACAAAGGAGTAGGGTTTTCACTCAAAATTGAAAAACATCACACATTACTAAAAGAAAACATAGGATTAAGGTTTTCATTCAAAAATAGAAGACATTCTGAAACAAAAATAAAGGATTAGGTTTTTTATTCAAATATATTAGATATTACGAAAGGAAAACATAGGATAACGGTTTTGATTGAAAAATAGAAGCCATCACTGTAAGAAAAACGAAGATTAGGGTTTTGATTCAAAAGTAGTAGACATTGCGAAACCAAAAAAAAAAAAGGGTTAGAGGTCTTGATTAAAAAATAAAAGGCATACTGAAATGAGAACAAAGATTAGGGTTTTACCCAAAATTGAAAAATAGGTGACATTACAATAAGAAAACGTACGAATGGGGTTTTGATTAAAAACCGATAGATAGGAGATATTAATAAAAGAAAATGTTGGGTTCGGATTTTGACTGAAATATAGGAGACTTTACGAAAGGAAAACAGAGGATTATGGTTTTGAAACAAATGGTCAGTGTTTTGATTAAAAACAAAATGAGACATTCCGAAAAGAAGTCAAAGCATTAGGGTTTTGATAGAAAGCATAGGATTAGGCCTTTTAACTCAGAAAGCAAAGCATTAGTGTTATTTTTCGAAAAATGAGACATTACGAAAAATAAACAAAGGATTAGGGTCTTCATTCAAAGACACTAGGCATTCCTAAAAGTAAAGAAAGGATTTGGTTTTCGTTTGAAAAATATGAGGCATTCCGAAAAAGAAACATAGGTTATGGTTTTGATTCAAAACTTGTAAATAGGAGATATTGAGAAAACAAAACGTAAATAAGAGACATTGAGAAAACAAAACATAGGATTCTGGTTTTGTTTGCGATCAGAAGACACTAGGGGGAAAAGCGAAGGATTAGGGTTTGATTTAAAAATATCCGATATTCCGAAAAGAAAACAAAGGACTGTGGTTTCGTTTATTTGTTTGCGATCAGAAGCAGCAGCACCGGAGTCATCGACACAGGACACCGACGCTGAGGCGTCGTAGTTTATTTTAGTTTCTTTCTGTTGCGCTTTTATTTTCGTATTCTGTTGGACTTGTAGTACTCAGAAAGGACTCTCCTTCTGGGTTTGCTTTTATTTTTCTTTTATTTTGTCTCGAGTTGTATTTCATTTCTCTATCTTTATATACTCGAGTTTTATTTTGATTTTTCTTGAGCTATACTGAACCCTTGCGTATGTGTGCAGATGGTCTTGGATGTAAGGAATTTGAGGAATAGTCATAGGCACGGTCATGGGACCGTGTGTGCTCTACAAAACCATTGAGACTCAACTCTCAATGAACCTAGCTCCATCAAACGCAACACTTGGAGTTCAGGGGAGTAATGTTTCAATTGCCTATCCCTACATAAATTGTGTGAATTGTTTTACTTTTCATTGTGCTTGCATGCGTACATTGGGGGCAATGTACATCTTAAGTGTGGGGGATTCACATCTTAAGTGTGGGGGCAATGTACACCTTTACTTGTGCGCTCAATTGCTTATGCTCATGTAGCCTATGGCGATTCACCTTAGTTACAACATTTGTATTCTTAGAGTTTAGGAGAATTTTTAACATTGTATCCTATCATGCTCTAGTTTTTACTTGAATTTTTATTGAATTTTGGCTCGATTATCTTATATTGCACAACTTACTCTTGGAATCTTTTGGAAACTCAATCTTGAAGTTTTTAAGGACAAGTTTATCGTTGTTCTTAGTTGTCCTTTGGAAAATGCATATTAAAAAAAAAGTTGATTGACCTTTCTGATTCATGTTTTTAGCTAGGGCAGTGATATCCTTATGCAATGTTTTGAGTTCCCCTTACTTGTAGAATGCTTCTTTTGCACTTTTGGTGAACCTAAGGCCGAGCACTTCCAATTGTTCTTCCCAAGTACTTTCATGGGTTATTTTTACTTGAGGACAAACAAAAGCTTAAGTGTGAGGGAGTTTGATAAGTGCTTGTGTTATAGTAGCGCGAAGCGTTGTTATCTTACAATGAACATATCTTTTATCAGATTTTATCACTAAATGGTGTGCATTTGTGTATTCTTATGCATTGTAGGTTTGTGGAGCTAATTTGGAGAAGAAGAACGAAGTTAAATCGTGTTCGCCGTTGTTGGGAAGTTTTCGGACCAAGCAAGAAACAAGGCACGAGCCTAGACTTGTGAGTGTGTGTCAATCTCCTTTGGAGGGACACAAAGGCAGTCACATTCACAACAAGTCTAACTCATGTAGCTTAGGAGAACTTCACCAAGAAGGAGACTTGAAGCAATCGGCACGATCTACCATTGATTGTGTGCCCAAATTAATGGCCTCGATGAAGAACAACGGATTCGGGAGTGTTTCGGTGAGTTACTGTAGCAGCAATGTAGCTTGGTACTGTAGCAAAACAATGTAGCAAGCGACTGTTCACTTTCTATCAAAAATCAGGATTCTAGAGAGTTCACACGGGCGTGTGGAAATTCCACACAGCCATGTGAATTAATTTTTCAGCAACCCAGAAACTTCACACGAGCGTGTGGAAATTCCCACACGCCCGTGTGAAGCCTCGATAAGTCCAATTTTAAAGCCGCGAGTCAACATTATAAAAGCCCAATTTGGAGACTTTTTACATATCTTTGGACCTATCTTTCTCCCAAACTTCTGGAGAGTGCGGCTAGGGTTTCGGAGAGAACTTCGTGGAGGTTTAGAGCACGTCATCAGCATCGTCATCGACGTCCTGCGACCGCACAAGACCACGGCCACACCATACGCAAAGAGGGTTTTCATTAATGCCTTTAATTTATGCTTTCTTTTATATTTTGATGAACATGTATAGCTCCATGAGGAA
Source organism: Dioscorea alata (assembly GCA_020875875.1). Lineage (NCBI taxonomy): Eukaryota > Viridiplantae > Streptophyta > Magnoliopsida > Dioscoreales > Dioscoreaceae > Dioscorea > Dioscorea alata. Next base: position 11,773,155 of record CM037023.1, read on the forward strand.
CTAAACCCCTCGTGGGTATTCGGACTTGTAAACCCTAGGATTATTATGTTTCTATGACATTGCTATTATGCTTTTTCCATTATTGATGAATAAATTCGAGTTCCAATTTTAATTATCTTTTGTAATTGTTTTCTCTTAGCCGTGACACTAGGGTTGAGAACAATCTAGGTTGTCCTTTGGAGGTGAGACAACTCCTATAGGATTAGACTACTTAAGATTGAAGAGGGTTAAGAGGGTGAGTCGTGAGGTAGCGAAGCGTCCCTATTCCACTCCGGTGTGATTTCTCCCTACCTCCATTTTTCTTGATTTCTTAGCGGTCAAGATAGAGTGAAGTGCTAGGTAGATAAACTCCCCTGGGGCTTAGTTGCGCGAGCAACAGAGTGAAGGGTTGATGTGAATCCTAAGCACTGGGGCTTAATCTAGACTATGGTTCTTCCACCTGGACCAAAGGGTTAGAACTATACATAGGAACAGGTTTTATCACTAGGAGTCCTAGAGCTTAAAGCAATCCCACGTAGTGTGAGGCTTAGGTAGATATACTTTCCTGAGGCTTAGTGGCGCTAGCAAAAGAGTGAAGGGTTGACGTGAATCCTAATGCCGGGGCATAACGTTGGGGTTAGTCACGATTGACCTTAGGTTTGGGAACGTGAGTTTAAGGATATCCTCAACTCAATTAACATCAATAGGAAAGTATAATAGCATAGTCTTGCACTAGAAGCATAAATCCTAGAGGTAGCTTGTCCGAATACCCTATTTCATCCATTGCTCGTCCTTCTCTATTCACTTCTGATAAGTGCTTGAGTATACATGTTTTACCTACTTGTTTTACATACATTGAGCATCATTCTACCATGGATTATGTCTCATAAACTGTATTTTGGTGTTCTTTTATGCAATTAGGTTATGAAAGTGTTAAAGGAGGAAAAGGAAGCAAATAAGGGTTATAAAGACATATTGTTGGGAGCTTTTGTACAACACAAGTGTCAAGGCACAAGAGGGGATCATGCACATGAGGGTGTGTGCCAACTTCCTGAAGAATTCAAGATGATTTGTGTGATGGAAGGGCACAAAGGCAGTCATACCTTCATGTCCCAACTTGTGTGAAGATAGCTAAAGCTTTCAAATGATAGTTCGATGGAGGAGAAGTCTTATAACTCACCATATGGACGTGTGCCCAACCATGTGGCCTCAAGATAGGAGAGTTTGGATCGCGTTTTATGAAGAGTACTGTAGCAAAAACAATATTCATTTCACTGTAGCAGTACTGTAGCAGAAGTTACTGTTCACGCGACCGCGTGGGATCTCACGTGGTCGCGTGAAGACACGTGACTGGCACGTTTTCAGATTTATAAATACCCCGATTTGCCGATTTTTAAAGGACTTTTTGCGCACGTTTGAAGGCAAGAGCGGCTAGGGTTTCAAGGACGAGGTCTTTGGCGATATTGGGAGTCGTTCTTCACCAACTTCGATAGATCTTTCGACGAGATAGCATCGGGGAGCCATTGGCAACCTAGCTTCGGAGAAGGTTCCTTCGAGACGTTGAACGATTCATCAAGGCCATCATCACGAATTCAAGGGGGTTTACTTTCATGGATTACATTGCTTTTTACTTCATTATCTTTTGCTTTGTAATAAGCCCCATGGAGGGCTAAACCCTAGTAGATACTTGGGCATGTGAACCCTAGGCTTCGATTCATGTATTGACTTTCTTATTGCTTTCTTTTAATTCCGAGTTAATTTCAGTTTTAATCTTGTTTAATCTTTGCTTGCATGCCTTATTGATTCGTATGGTTGTTTGGTATGTTTGCGTTGTTACCTTAATGAGAGAGAGGTCTCCATTGGGGATTAGAACATACAAGGTTAAAGAGGGTCGAGAGGGTGAGTCTTGAGATAGAGGAGTGCCCCCTTTCCCTTCCGATTGAGTGTTTCCTATCTCCGTATTCCCTAAGTTTTATGCAACCATATGGGGTGTGAGGCGTGAGATTGATAGATTTCTCCGCCGGGACCTTTGTAGGGGGTTAGGGATCTTTCGCCTAGAAGTAGGGTTAGATCTAATTTTAGGAATCGGTTTCACTCTTAGGTATCCCTAAAACTCATTGCGGTCATATGGGGTGTGAGGTGTTGAGATTGAGCGATTTCTCCGCCGGGACCTTGTAGGGGACTAGTATCGGTGGCCTGGAAGCAGGGATCGATTGTCCATGGATTACCTCGACTCATAGAACTCGGTTGAGAAGCATTTAGTTAGTCTTGCACTTCATGATAGAGCCTAGGGGGATCATTGCCCGGGTATCTCATCTTCATTGATAGAGATCTCCTTTACCTTTCTCTTTTACTTGCTTTCTGTCTTGCGATTTTCTTATTTTACACATTACATCCATTGCTTCATATTATTGATTCGACTAGATAACTGAGAATCAGTCATTACTAGTACTTCCGTTCCCTGTGGATTCGACTACCCACTCACCGGGATAATTATTACTTCGACAACCCGTGCACTTGGGTACACACACGCAAGGGGTGTGTCAACTTCTACTTGCACTTTCTTGCCTTCCATCTTTCTATTTAATTTCTTGCACTTTATTATATTTGCTTCCATAATTCACTCATCAATTCTATTATCACTCTTCGTACACCGCATAGCTAAATAGTGAAATCTCGTGTCTTAAGTCGCTATTCCCTGTGGATTCGACTACCCACTCACCAGGGTAAATTTATTACTTCGACAAGCCCATGCACTTGCGGGTACACACGCAAGGGGTCGTGTCACTATTCGAAAATAAAACATACGATTATGGGCTTTCATTTAAAGAAAAATGAGGCATTTCAAAAAGAAGTAAACAAAGGATTAGGGTTTTCACTCCAAATTGAAAAACATCGCACGTTACGAAAAGAAAACATAGGATTAGGGTTTTCATTCAAAAATAGAAGACATTCTGAAACGAAAATAAAGGATTAGGTTTTTGATTCAAATATATTAGGCATTACGAAAGGAAAACATAGGATAAGGGTTTTGATTGAAAAATAGAAGACATCACCGTAAGAAAACCGAGGATTAGGGTTTTGATTCAAAACTAGTAGACATTCCAAAAAAAAAAAAAGGAAAGCGTTAGAGGTCTTGATTAAAATATAGGAGGCATAGTGAAATGAAAAGAAAGATTAGGGTTTTACCCAAAATTGAAAAATAGGAGACATTAAAATAAGAAAAACATATGATTGGGGTTTTGATTAAAAACCGATAGATATGAGATATTAAGAAAATAAAACATTGGATTCGGGTTTTGACTGAAAGACAGGAGACTTTACGAAAGGAAACAGAGGATTATGGTTTCGAAACACAGGGTTAGTGTTTTGATTAAAAACAAAATGAGACATTCCAAAAATAAGGCAAATCATTAGGGTTTTGATCGAAAGCATAGGATTAGGCCTTTTGATTCAGAAAGCAAAGCATTAGTGTTTTGATTCGAAAAATGTGACATTACAAAAAGAAAAACAAAGGATTAGGGTTTTCATTCAAAGACACTTGGCATTCCTAAAAGTAAAGAAAGGATTTGGTTTTCGTTTCAAAAATATGTGGCGTTCCGAAAAGGAAACATAGGTTATGTTTTTTATTCAAAATTGGTAAATAGAGAAAAAACAAAACATAGGATTCCGGTTTTGTTTACGATTAGGAGACACTAGGGGGAAAAGCAAAAGATTAGGCTTTGATTAAAAAATAACCGACATTCCGAAAAGTAAACAAAGGACTGGGGTTTCGATTCAAAACTGAAAAGGCGACGCATTCCGCAAAGAAAACATAGGATTAGGGTTATGATTAAAAAATATGAGACATTACGGAAATAAGACATAGGATTTGGGTTTCGATGCAAAACCGAAAAAATACGGTTTGATTCAAATATGGTTAGCGTTCCGAAAAGAAAACATAGTGCTCTGGTTTTTATTGAAAAACAGGTGACCCAAGAAAGAAAACATCGGATTAGGAATTTGATTCAAATATCGTTGGGATAACAACACATACAATTGATGTTTTGATTGAGAAAAATGAGACATCACTTCAAGAAAACATAGGGTTGCGGTTTTGATTGAAAACACTAATCCTATATTTTCTTATACTAATGTCGACATTAAAAACTAGGGTTGTGAATCAGAAACATTGATATTATCATTCCAAAAATAAAACATACGATTAGGGGCTTTCATTTAAAGAAAAATGAGACATTTCAAAAAGAAGAAAACAAAGGATTAGGGTTTTCACTCGAAATTAAAAACCATCACACATTACGAAAAGAAAACATAGGATTACGGTTTTCATTCAAAAATAGAAGACATTCTGAAATGAAAATAAAGGATTATGTTTTTGTTTAAAATATAGGCATTACGAAAGGAAAACATAGGATAAGGGCTTTGATTGAAAAAGAGAAGACATCACCTTAAAAAAAAAACCGAGGATTAGTGTTTTGATTCAAAAATAGTAGACATTCCGAAAAAAAAAAAAGGAAAGGGTTAGAGGTCTTGATTAAAAAATAGGAGGTATACTGAAATGAAAACAAAGAATAGTGTTTTTACCCAAAATTGAAAAATAGGAGACATTACAATAAGAAAATGTACGATTGAGGTTTTGATTAAAAACCGATAGATAGGAGATATTAAGAAAAGAAAATATTGGATTCGGGTTTTGACTGAAAGATAGGAGACTTTACAAAAGGACACAGAGGATTATGGTTTTGAAACACAGGGTTAGTGTTTTGATTAAAAACAAAACGAGACATTCAAAAAAGAAGGCAAAGAATTAGGGTTTTGATGGAAAGCATAGGATTATGCCTTTTGATTCAGAAATCAAAGCATTAGTGTTTTGATTCAAAAAATTAGACATTACAAAAAGAAAAACAAAGAATTAGGGTTTTCATTCAAAGGCACTTGGCATTCCTAAAAATAAAGGATTTAGTTTTCGTTTGAAAAATATGAGTCGTTCCAAAAAGGAAACATAGGTTATGTTTTTTTTCAAAAATGGTAAATAGGAGACATTGAGAAAACAAAACATAGGATTCCGGTTTTGTTTGCGATCAAGAGACACTAAGGGGAACAAAAGTGATGGATTAGGGTTTGATTAAAAAATAGACGACATTCCGAAAAGAAAACTAAGGACTAGGGTTTTGATTCAAAACTGAAAAAAGGGACACATTCCGAGAAGAAAACATAGGATTAAAGTTTCAATTCAAAAATAGGAGACATTACTATAAGAAAGCGTAGGATTAGGGTTATTATTAAAAAATATGAGACATTACGGAAATAAGACATAGGATTAGGGTTTTGATGCAAAACCGAAAAAATACGGTTTGATTCAAATATGGTAAGCGTTCCGAAAGGAAAACATAGTACTAAGGTTTTTATTGAAAAACAGGAGACACCCCGGAAAGAAAACATCGGATTAAGTATTTGATTCAAATATTGTTGGCATTATGATAAGAAAACATACGATTGATGTTTTGATTGAGAAAAATGAGACATTACTTCAGGAAAACATAGGGTTACGGTTTTGATTGAAAACACTAACCATATGTTTTCTTATACTAATATCGACATTAAAAACTAGGGTTGTGAATCAGAAACATTGATATTATCTTTCCTAAAATAAAACATACTATTATGGGCTTTCATTTAAAGAAAAATGAGGCATTTCAAAAAGAAGAAAATAAAGGATTAGGGTTTTCACTCGAAATTGAAAAACATCACACGTTACGAAAAGAAAAAACATAGGATTAGGGTTTTCATTCAAAAATAGAAGATATTCTGAAACGAAAATAAAAGATTAGGTTTTTTATTCAAATATATTAGGCATTACGAAAGGAAAACATATGATAAGGGTTTTGATTGAAAAATAGAAGATATCACCGTAAGAAAACCGAGGATTAGGGTATTGATTCAAAAATAGTAGACATTCCGAAAAAAAAAAAAGAAAAGGGTTAGTGTTCTTGATTAAAAAATAGGAGGCATACTGAAATGAAAACAAAGATTAGGGTTTTTACCCAAAATTGAAAAATAGGAGACATTACAATAAGAAAACATACGATTACGGTTTTGAATAAAAACCAATAGATAGGAGATATTAAGAAAAGAAAACATTAGATTCGAGTTTTGACTGAAAGATAGGAGACTTTACGAAAGGAAAACAAAGGATTAGGGTTTTGAAACATAGGGTTAGTGTTTCGATTAAAAACAAAATGAGACATTCCAAAAAGAAGGCAAAGCATTAGGGTTTTGATAGAAAGCATAGGATTATGCTTTTTAATTCATAAAGCAAAGCATTAGTGTTTTGATTCGAAAAATGAGACATTACAAAAAGAAAAAACAAAGGATTAGGGTTTTCATTCAAAGACACTTGACATTCCTAAAAGTAAAGAAAGGATTTGGTTTTGGTTTGAAAAATATGAGTCGTTCCGAAAAGGAAACATAGGTTATGTTTTTTATTCAAAACTGGTAAATAGGAGACATTGAGAAAACAAAACATAGGATTCCGGTTTTGTTTGCGATCAGGAGACACTAGGGGGAAAAACGATGGATTAGGGTTTGATTAAAAAATAGCCGACATTCTGAAAAGAAAACAAAGAACTGGGGTTTCGATTCAAAACTGAAAAAGAGGACGCATTCCGAGAAGAAAACATAGGATTAAGGTTTCGATTCAAATATAGGAGACATTACTATAAGAAAGCGTAGAATTAGGGTTATTATTAAGAAATATGAAACATTACGGAAATAAGACATAGAATTAGGGTTTTGATGCAAAACCGAAAAAATACGTTTTGATTCAAATATAGTAAGCATTCCGAAAGGAAAACATAGTACTAAGGGGTTGTTTGGTTCCAAGGAATGGAATTGAGAAGGAATGAGATAGGAATGAGAAAGGAATGAGAATAAGGGGGAATGGATTAGGAATGAAAAGAAAACTGTATTTGGTTGGAGGGTATGGGAGAGTAATTCATTGGGATTGGGAAAAGTAAATAGAAGAAATATATGAAAAATGTCTTTTATGCCCTTATAGAATAAATATTAAATAAATAAATATATTACCAAATAATATTATTTTATTTGTAATATGTTGTCATTATTGTTATAATTATTTTTTATAATTAAGTTTACAAATTCTTTATTATTAATATTGTTATTTTGTTAAAATGTTATCATATTATTTTTATTATTTTAGAATTAATTTAAGTTATTATTATTATTATTATTATTATTATTATTATTATTATTATTATTATTATTATTATTATTATTATTATTATTATTATATTTGTAATATGTTATCATTATTATTTTTTTACAATGTTCTCAACAATTTTTATAATAGTAATAATAATAAAAATTATAATAATAATAATAATATGTTATCATATTATTTTTATTATTTTAGAATTAATTTAAGTTATTATTATTATTATCATTATTATTATTATTATTATTATTATTATTATTATTATTATTATTATTATTATTATATTTGTAATATGTTTTCATTATTATTTTTTTACAATGTTCTCAACAATTTTTATAATAGTAATAATAATAAAAAATTATTATTATTATTATTATTATTATTATTATTATTATTATTATTATTATTATTATTATTATTATTATTTATAGTATTATTTTATTTGTAATATGTTATTATTATTTTTTTACAATGTATTATTTTATTGTTTTTTTTTAAAGTATATATATTGGATGGAAATAAAATTAAAGTAAGGGTAAGGTGGTAATTTACTATTCCGGATTGGGCATTCCTCAAGAAAATGGGGGGCATCCCAATCACCTTTCTCCCCTCATCCCATTCCCCATGTAATCCTCTCTCATTCCTATGCCTGGCAACCAACCAAAGGATTAGGCCCATTCCCAATCCATTCCCACTCCATTCCCAATCCAATGCTTGCAAACAAACAACCCCTAAGGTTTTTATTGAAAAACAGAAGACACTCTGAAAGGACAACATCGGATCTAAACACAAGTCTTTCTATTTATATTAGTAGTTGTTCGAATCCAGTTTTGCCCAGATCCGGATTTTTGCCACTTCTAACTTAAACTCTCTCTCTCTCTCTCTCTCTCTCTCTCTCTCTCTCTCTCTCTATATATATATATATATATATATATATATATATATATATATATATATATATATAAGTTTACTTGTTTTATTTTAATTTTAATTTTTTATTTATTGAGATCAGGATTGGTTGAGATTTAGTGTTGCATTTTGGCACACTTTCTGAAGAACTAGAGCAGATCCTTTTTGTGCCCCAACAAAGGCTTGGCCATGGGAAGATGGCACAAATTCAGTGGCAATGGTCAAAACGAGAAGTAAAATTAAATTTTATATCCATTTTTTTTATTCCAATCATAATTTTTTTTTAATTTTTGTTAAATATTCTTATGGTTTCATGCATTTCACAGCACTAATTTTTTTCCTTTCAAATTTTATATTAAAATGAATCTCAATCCTAGATACATATACACATAATTATGATAGTTTGTGAGATCATATAATATGCATGCATATAATACCAACTGTGTATGAAATATGAATGTGATTGTGAGATTATGCAGGGACATATATGCAAACATATTGTGAGATCATATAATATGCATGCATAACATACCAACATATGTGATTGTGAGATTATGCAGGGACACCACCTTTTGTTTGTCTATTAATACCCGAAATATTCTTTTTTTTTTACCATACTCCCTTCAAATAATAAAATCGTATATTACTTAAAAAAAAATACTTGTATACCCCTAAAAACTTGAAATTATGTGCAAACCCCTACACAATTTATAATTGCATGCATACCTCAGTTTTGTTGAATTTATGCATTTATACCTGAGTCGAAATGAAACCCTAAAAAGACACATACGGAGTTGTTTCACCGGAAATCTAAACCGGCGAAAAAAAAAGACAAACTCACAAAATATTTGCTTTCTCTTTAAGGATCCAACTAAGTTTTGGTTTACTCATTAAAAATGATGCAGTGAGAGCTCACTTTGAGTTCATAACCAAACTGGGAGTTGAAAGGTGGTGTTTCCATGATAGAGATATTGATAGAGATATTGCTCCAGATGGTAAAACGTTGGTAGTAAGTCACTAGCAATTCACTTAATTCCTAACTTTTATTGCCAATCTGAATCAATAAACTAGTATTTTGTTTCTAGGAATCAAATGCAAACTTAGATGAAATAATCGAGCTCGCTGCTGAACTTCAGAAGGTATTACTACTGATAAATTGATATTAATTGACAGAAAAAACCTCGTACCTCATTTAGCATGTTTGTTTTTCGGCTTTGATATCCTTCACAGGGAACTAAAATCCTGCCATTATGGGGCACTACTCAGTTGTTCATGCATCCAAGGTACATGCATGGAGCTGCTACCAGGTATGAATGATCCTTCGTGATGATTTCTCATGATATTTCAGAAAAAATTACTTCCCAAACTATCCATGGATAGTCCAAAACTTAATATTTCTCATAATATCTCATAAAAATTTACTTCACCAAATGTTCCCTTATAGTTCAAAACTAAAGATTTCTCATAATATCTCTGACAAAATTTACTCTCAAATATCCTTCTACAGTCAAAATGTTACTTCTCAAAGTACACCTACAAAGTCAAAGTTGAATTCCAATCATTAGATTTGTCACAATATCTCATAAAAAATTTTACCTCCCTGAATAGTCCTAGATAGTCGAAATCAAATTTCATCCCAGTAAAAATTTTCTTCCCAAAATACCCCTGCACGATCAAAATCAAAACCCAAACATTAGAGTTCCACACTATCATTGCCCCTAAGAAATAGGTACAACACATGTAACAGGGATTTTGAAGAATCTTCCTTTCCTAATCTGTTTACATGCATTTCATGCGGACTTCTTGTAGCTCTGAATTAGGAGCATACGCATATGCTGCGGCTCAAGTCAAGAAAGCCGTGGAGGTGCTTAATTCGGACACCAATTGTAATTCTATTGTGCTTGTATTTGCAGCTTGTCAATTCGTATCACTACTAAGTTTTTTCTTCAGGTCACACACTATCTAGGAGGAGAAAATTTAGTCTTTTGGGATAGGAGAGAAAGTTATCAGACTCTTCTAAATACTGATATGAAAAGAGAGCTTGATCACCTGGTATGAATTTCTTCAACTCCTCACTCTTGGCCTTGTGAATGAAATCATCTCCAAATATGAATAATATCATACTTTGCAGGCGAGATTTCTTCAAGCAATTGTTGTCTGGAAGAAGAAGATTGGATTCAATGGTATGCATAATATAATGCATAGAGAATTAGAAGGATGATGAAACTGATGCAAATATGAAATTTTAGCTTGACTTATTATTTTTTTTTCTAAATATAAATATGACTTCAAGCTTGCTTCCGTTTGGTTTTAAGGGACTCTCCTCATAGAACCTAAACCTCAGGAACCTACCAAGCATCAGTATGTGTTGTTTCTATAAAACTAGGTGAGATGTTCACTTGATGCCATTAAATTTATCTAATTGTTGTTTCTTTATGTTCAGATATGACTGGGATGCTGCAACCACATTATCTTTCCTACAAAAGTATGGCTTTCAAGTATTCTCATCTGGCACTTGCTCTTTGATTCAAATTTTCTGAAACCACATTAAATTACCTACATTATCTTTCAGTGTATCAAAACACATGTAATAGTTTAAGAACAACTCTATGGTAAAACTATGATAAGTTATAGAAATTGCAATGGTTTTTTTCAAAAAATGAGTAATTAATAAGAATCTAAAACTATCTACCAAGGATTTAACTCAAATTTTAACAAAATGACGTTCTATAATTAATGCAAGATGACTTGTGTTCTTCTCCCTGTGCAGGAGAATTCAAACTAAACATTGAGTGTAACCATGCTACTCTGTCTAGTCATAGGTAAGTCTTGGTTAAAGGTATCAAATTCTCAAGTTTCTTCTGATCTAAGACTCTAAAATAAGACAAAACTTTGACAGCAACAAGGGACCTAGATTTATGAACTCTGCAGCTGCCATCATGAGCTTGAAACTGCGAGAATAAATGGCTTGCTTGGTAATATTGATGCAAATACTGGTGATCCTCAGATTGGAATACAGCTTCGCATTATTAAATTCCATAGGATGATTCATAATCAGAAATAGTTACAGGGAAAGGTAAAACCACAGACCTGATCCTTTGCATTTGCTGGAACAGGTTGGGATACAGATCAGTTCCTTACAAACATAGGAGAGGCAACTTTGATCATGCTAAGGGTAATTAGGAACGTACGTCAACCTACTTTATACCTTGTTAGGTGCTAAAAACAAGTTAGCTTTCTAATTTAATTGTTGATTCCTCCATTACCAGGAAGGACTTGCACCAGGAGGTTTCAACTTCGATGCTAAGTTGTAGGTTCTATTGCATTTTCTGTCTCTCCTATTGGTTTTACATAATAAACCCACTTGGAACTCATGGAGAATTCTTTGGGTGCTATGCATGTTAGAATGACGAATCTTGTTATTCAATTTTATTAGACAGGAGAAGAGAGAGTATTGATGTTACGGATATGTTCATTGCTCCCATTTCGGGAATGGATACACTAGTACGAGGACTCCGAAATGCTGCCAAAATGATTGAAGTAAAGGCACATGTCTTTTCCACAAAATTTTTAACCTGAATCAAATTCTAAAACTTAACTCTTCTGGTATGGTCAGGATGGTACTCTGGATGAGCTCATTAGAAAGCGCTACGAGAGCTTTGATTCTGAAATTGGGTCTCAGATTGAGGCATGAATTTCTAAACACTGCTTTATATATCCTTTCTCTTTTTACTTGATTTCCATTAGCAAACCTAAATCTAACTTTACACAATCCATCCATGTTGATATATTTTTGGATAAACCCTTTTATTTAGTGCCATTCACCAGACATTGTTCTGTTCAATTCCTAAGTAAAAGATATCTATATATCGATGCCATTGTAGGGACATGATTCAAATAAATTTTTGTTATTAGCAAGGGTATTAGCACCACTAGTTTCTTTCATGAATGGTTTTTAAGCAAAATGATGGGGCCATAATAATAACGTAGTCTATTTTCTTTCCCAATTAGTGGTCATTTACATACTCTATAGGTTTATCCTAGGATCTTCGAGCCTCAAAAAAAAAAGAAGAAGGAAAGAATATATATATATATATATAAAGTTTGAGGGTTGAAGTAAAAAAAGATGGTAGGAAACTCCTCCGGGCGGGGGGAGGGGGGGTGGGAATAAATCTTAAACTTTCATAAAAAAATATAAATAAAAAAATCAAGGGTTGATGTGAAAAAAATGACATGGGTTGCTATAATATGAAATCAGGAGAAAATAATAACTTGATGTGTGGGGTACTTTTGTAAAAAAAAAAGAGAAAAAAAATGATGAAGGATGAGTGAAAAAGAGAAGAGGAAAAAAAGAGAGGAAAATTTAAGGATGAGTAAAAAAAATGAGGGAAAAAAAAAGAGAAAAATGAAGGAGGAGTGAAAAAAATTGAAGAGGAAAAAATGAAGCAGTAAAAATGAAGAGGGAAAATGAGGAAAAAATGAGAGATGGGGGAAAAAGGAAAACAGAGAAAAAAGAAAAAAAAATGATGAAGGGTGAGTGAAAAAAATGAAGAGGGGGAAATGAGAAAAAATAAGAGATGGGAAAAAAGGAGAAAAGGGGAAAAAAGAGAGAAAAAAAAAGAACCTCCAATTAAGAAACAAGTGTGAATGAGAAACAAATGAAGAAACACAATTTTTTTTTTTGTTGATTTCAAAGAGCACATGATTACATAATCATGAGCGGAAATGCAAAAATATTAAGAGAGCTATTTTTTTATTATGCTCTTCAATTTTATTTTTTTTAATTTTTTTTTTTTTTTGACTTGGCTGACGCTCTTGACTGCACTAAAAATAAAACATGTCAGAAGACCCTTTAACATCGGTGACAGTGGCTTTCTTCAATTTTTTAGCAGTGCTTGCATCTTGACACATTGCATAACTTTTAAGCTGCGGCCACTCTACATTGATGAGTTGCCTACTTGATCATCTTCATTTCTTTTATTGCTGAAAACTTTGGCTCTTTGTGCTTGTAAAATCTTTAGCTCTCTGACTTGTGAAACTCCTCAAATCTTTGACTTCTTTGTGTCTTAAAACTTCAAAGTTGCATTTGTCATTTAGTTCTTGACACTTTAATGCTTGTAAGTTTTGACCTTTAAATTTTCAAGTCGTGGACTTCAACATGATTAAGTCATTAACTTGACAATTTTGATTTGTTTTTTAAAATGAATCTCAAGCTGTAATAATGAGCTTGATTCCCGTTAGCTAGGTCATCAATTGAGTTCTCCATTTCATTTTTGATGAAAAAGACCTCACAATGAGCTTCAAGAAAATCTCTGTCAACATTTTTATGAGTGTTGACAAGAGGTTTTTTTTTTTGTGAAATTTTCATTTTTTTTATTCTTCCTTATTTTTGGAATTTTCATTTTTTTTACTCTTCCTTTCACTTCATAAATTTTTTTACTTCAAGAAGAGAGATTTTTTTTTTAAATTTCCATTTTACTCTTCCTTTCACTCTAATAAGTGTCAAAAGACCTCAAAGCGAGCTCAAGCAAGATTTTCATAAAAATTTTCATTTTACTCTTCATTTCACTCCAATGAGTGTCAAAAAACCTCAAAGTGAATTCAGAGAAGATTTTGGAGAGATTTTAATTTTTTTACATAAAAAATTTCCTTTACCCCCAAAAGTGTTAAGAATTCAAGGGATATAGAAAATTTTCTTCACCCCTAATAGTGTCAAGATCTCAAGGTTGGTGTTAGAGAAAATTCTTAGAAAATTTCTTTCACCCCCAAGAGCGTCAAGACCTAAAGGTTGGTATTAGAAAATTCTTAGAAAATTTCTTTCACCCCCAAGAGTATCAAAGACCTCAAGGTTGGTGTTAGAGAAAATTTTTAGAAAGTTTCTTTCACCCCCAAGAGTGTCAAAGATCTCAAGGTTGGTGCTAAAGAAAATTCTTAGAAAATTTCTTTCACCCCCAAGAGTGTCAAGACCTCAAGGTTGGTGTTATAGAAATTTTTTAGAAATTTTCTTTCACCCCCAAGAGTGTTAAAGACCTCAAGGTTAGTGTTATAGAAAATTCTTAAAAAATTTCTTTCACCCCAAGAGTTCAAAGACCTCGAGGTTGGTGTTTTAGAAAATTTCTTTCACCCCAAGAGTTCAAAGACCTCAAGGTTGGTGTTATAGAAAATTTTTAGAAAATATCTTCCCCCCCCCCAAGAGTGTCAAAGACCTCAAGGTTTGTGTTATAGAAAATTCTTAGAAAATTTCTTTCACCCCCAAAAGTGTCAAAGACCTCAAGGTTGGTGTTAGATAAAATTCTTAGAAATGTTTTTCACCCATAAGAGTGTCAAAGACCTCAAGGTTGTTGTTATAGAAAATTCCTAGAAAATTTTTTTCACCCCCAAGAGTGTCAAGAACTCAAGGTTGGTGTTATAGAAAATTCTTAAAAAATTTCTTTCACCCCCAAGAGTGTCAAAGACCTCAAAATTTGTGTTATAAAATTCTTAGAAAATTTTTTGACACTCTTGTGTTGTTGTTAGAAAATTCTTAGAAAATTTCTTTCACCCCCAAGAGTGTCAAGACCTCAAGGTTGGCTCCAAGAAGATTCTCATTTTTTCTCAAGGAGAGATTCTACAAAAGAAAATTACGGAAATACCCTCACTCCTTCATCCATCATCATTTTTTCTGTTACTTCACTCATCCTTCATTCTTTTTTCCTCATTTTACCCCTTCATTTTTTTTTCATTTTTCCCCTCTTCATTTTTTTCTTTTTTCCCTCTTCTCCTTTTTCCCCATCTCGCATTTTTTCCTCATTTTCCCCTCTTCATTTTTACTTCTTTATTTTTTCCTCTTCAATTTTTTTCACTCCTCCTTCATTTTTCTCTCTTTTTTTCTCTTTTTTTTTTACAAAAGTACCCCACACATCAAATCATTATTTTCTCCTGATTTCATATTATAGCAACCCATGTCATTTTTTCACATCAACCCTTGATTTTTTTAATTTTGTTTTTTATGAAAGTTCAAGATTTATTCAATCGATCCTTCAAAACTTCACTTTTTTCATATCCCCCTCCCCCCTTTCTTTTTTTTTTTTTTTTTTTTTGCAAACAAAACCATCTTTGATAGCTTTTGCAAATGAACCAGGGTTTCCGTTTCCTACTGTATTTTTTTTACTTCAACCCTCAAACTTTATATATATTCTTTCCTTCTTTTTTTGAGGCTCGAAGATCCTAGGATAAACCTATAGAGTATGTAAATGGCCACTAATTGGGAAAAGAAAATAGACTACGTTATTATTATGCCCCCATCATTTTGCTTAATAACCATTCATGAAAGAAACTAGTGGTGCTAATACCCTTGCCAATAACACAAATTTATATGAATCATGTCCCTACAATGGCATCGATATATAGATATTTTTTTACTTAGGCATTGAACAGAACAATGGCTGGTGAATGGCACTAAATAAAAGGGTTTATCCAAAAAGATCTCAACATGGATGAATTGTGTAAAGTTAGATTTAGGTTTGTGAATGCAAATCAAATAAAAAGAGAAAGGATATATAAAGCAGTGTTTAGAAATTCATGCCTCAATATGAGGATAAAGGTGTCTGTATGCACATAGGAAAAAGAAATAAAATGTGCAAACACTGCACAAGGCACAATAGATGGTATTGCATACAAATTGGAGAGCAAAAATATAGTATGCATGATAATGAGAGATTGAATAATGGCATTGATTGAATGTAAAAAAAAAAAACGTGTCCCATAAGATTCATGGTTCATTTCACATTCGGATGATGGCTATATGAGGCATGGGCAAGGATCTTTCATGCATTCATACTAATAATGTTTCATGAACCAATGCATGGCATGGCATGGATCAATAAAAAAGAATGAAAGAAACGGGACCCACTCAAGATTGCACTCATAACCCATGATAATCATCCATACATACTTCACGTTTTATAAAACTATGCAATAAACATCATTTTGTTATATCTCATAGAGAAAATTGTACCTTTTCTCTTAATTTTTTTTTCTCAACTGCTTCTTGTCTCCTCCACCGTGTGCTTTATCAATCACCCCTCTCCCTCTCTCTCTCTCGAATTTTCTTCCCTCTTTTTTTCTTTTACAAAAAGAAACTCTCTGTCTTTGCTCCTCCCTCCTCACTTCTTCTCTGAGCCCTCTTCTTCTTCTCCAAAAAAAAAGCAAGGATCTCTTCTTCTTCCCCTTTCTCAAAAAAATTCTCTCATTCTTTTTTTTTCTCTGTTTTTTTTTCTTCTTTTCTATTCTTTTTTTTCTTTTTGTCTTCTCCCCATGATATGGGAGATTTATTTTTTCAAATTTCAATTTTTTATAAATTCAAAATCCTTTCTTATCCATTTTTTTATTTTTTTTTTAATCTCAAAATATATTCTCACTCATTTCTTTTTTCTTTTAATTTTAAATTTTAAATTTTTTTTACGTGAGAATTTGCAACGTGACACTTTTATATTTATTTATTTATTTCATTTTTTTCATTTTGGCCCTTCCCATATCTTTTTATTCGATTCTTCTTTTTCTTCATTCTTTTTTTTTCTTTTCTCTTTTTTATTCAAAGTCCATATAAACACTATGGTTCCACAACAATGCAGAAGAGAAGAAAAAAAAGGAGAGGAGAAGCTTGGAGAAGAAGAAGAGAATCAATCCAATTTCCATACTGACTTCATTAGCATAGGAGTATTTTTATACCCAGTTCGAGCCTGAGACTGTCAAAAATCACCACAGGTCATGTTACATTGTATCTCCTTGAAATTCAAAAAATTACAATGTAATGAACTAATGCTATTTTAATAAATTTTTGAACTAATCTGAATCAAAGCTTGCATGACATTATTATTAAAAAAGAACAAGATGACAAATAATTTTTACATCAATATTCACCAAATGTAACACTAACACTAAGGTTGCTTTCTTTTGCCCCATTTTCTGTTTCTTTTTTTTTTCATGTGAGAAATTTCAATTTTTTTTTTTTTGAAGGGCCATCATTTTAACTAATAAAAAAAAATAAAAAAAAAAATAAAAAAAACCTAAAGACGCCCATGAGTGATGCATCAATGAATCATAGCACTTCTTATGAATGAATAAATCAATTACAAACCAAAGATGCTCAAATATTAGCTAAATAAGCAACAAAATCATATGAAAACCAAGGAATACAAACAAACACATCCAAATTGAGATTGAATGGTCATCAAAGACCCAAACTATGGGAATTCAGCGAGAAAACATCAATCTATAAAAACATTTCAAATGACAACACATCCAAAATTGCCAATCCTTTTAATTAATGAAAATCTGGGGATCTATAACTCTATTTTGATTCCAAATCACGCTTTCAATAAGATAAAAACAAGGAATTCATACCGAAGGTTGCATGATGCCTTGGAGCGGATGCCTGAGCGAACTTCGAAAGGAGCAGTGGTAGTGGCGCAAATGAAAAAGTGCTTTTTTTCATATATACCCTGAAAAAATTTGTAACTACATATATGGCAGTATAAACAAAATCTTTTTGCGAAAACACCCCTATACAATAATTATAAGTAAATTGTCATTCTGCATTCAAATATATAATTCTTTTTTCATAAAATACTGAAATATAATTTTCCATTCAAATATAATTCCAGTAAATTTTCATATTTTTTAGGTAAATTTTTTTAAGGTATAATTCTCCGTATTCAAATGTAATTCTTTTGAATAAAATGTTTATATATATATATATAATATAGGATACATTTATCTGCAGACATTTGTAAAACGCCTGCAATTAATAATAGTATATATAGGATGCGTTTATTTGCGGACATTTGTAGAATGCCCG
The DNA here is from genome assembly GCA_020875875.1 of Dioscorea alata. Taxonomy (NCBI): domain Eukaryota; kingdom Viridiplantae; phylum Streptophyta; class Magnoliopsida; order Dioscoreales; family Dioscoreaceae; genus Dioscorea; species Dioscorea alata. Next base: position 11,791,115 of record CM037023.1, read on the forward strand.
CAGTCAACAATAGTAACAACCGAGGAAAGAGATAGAGAGAAACGGGTGGTGGGTGGGTGGATGTTGGGTTTCAGTTAAAAAAATAATAATATTATGCGTCCCAAGTCAAATCCGTCGAACTTGAATTGGATGGCGATATGTGAATGTTAAAAAATCTACAAATGTTCTTAGAGGATACATCCTCACATATATCAAAATCTACGATGTTAACAAAGTTCATTATAAGTTTATAAATTTTATCAAAACATTTATCTTAGTCACTACAATAAAATAATATTAGTTTATGTTTATTTTAATCAGAAAATGTTCATTTTTGCCCAACTACTATATATCATTGATAGTGTCACATCTTTATTCTTTATTATTATTTTTTTTTTTTGTAACAAATAGGATATAAACACCCTTTTCTTCCCAAGTTTAAAAGAAGTCAGAGAGACGTGCACAGATGTGGAACAAGTTCAATAAGTATCTATATGCTCACCTTATGTGAGTTTTTGGGGTTCGATCTCATATCTTCCCTGAAATAAATACCCGATATAAGAGACCCGGTACTATTAAACAAAGAGGTTATTGGTGCCTCGTAGTTTGTATATAGTTTTCAATTTAGTTAAGTTGCTATCAGATGACTAAAATTAACAAACTTATATTAATTTAAAATATTTATATCATTTTAGAATAAAATATCATATTAATCTAATTAAAAGACAAAAGTGGAAATATTTATATAGTTTATATAATTATAGAAGGAAATGGTTTTTTAAATTGAATTTTCAATATAAACATTTCAATATCATTTAGACTTTCATCTAAATGTATATTCATTTAACTTAGATGACTAAGTGTTGTGCAAGATGGCAATAGTGTACCAAAATTATAATTGGGTACCAAAATGGTAATCGGGACCCTGCCTTGCAAACCAGACTTGAACTAGGACATCTAAGATATCAACTAAACACTTTTAACAAACCAATGAACACTTCATTGCTATGGTGTTATTAAATTAAAAAATAAAATAAATCGATAGGTATATAGTTGTTGGTGTATGGGCTCGATCCACTAGGATGAAACTTTTAGCTGTTCTTTGTTTTCAAGGTTTGGAATGGGAATGGATTGGGAATGTGCCCAATGCAGTGTTTGGTAGGTACTCATGTGAAAGTTTTGATATCTTTTAACTTTATCTCTTACTTCTGCCTTCCGATCAAATTAACTGCGTAAGAGGAGGTTGCTCTTGAACTTCACGCAAGTCAGGTTGCATTGAAACTTGTGGATTTTTTGGTTCTAGCAGAAACATGTTTGATGCTCAGATTATGGTAATATTTTTTCCCCCTTTTTCAAGGGTCCCTGTTGATGTGAACCATGGCTTTAGCATAGATTTTGTGTGGAAGAGTACTAGTTTTGATCTGATGCAAGGGGCAATGAAAACCTTTGCTGTGGATGAAACCAGTGTCAGTGGGTAAGCTATGAGCTACTTGCGATGCTAATACATTTTGTTGTTAATGACTTGCAGGATAGTGAGTTCATTATGTTGTAATTATTTCTTGTTGTAGTTCCACGTATATAGTGTTTTTTGTAGCAAGTAATTGAGAGATTGTATTCTCAGTTTGCTTCTATGATCACTGAATTGTTTAGCCAGTTTTGTAGAACAACACCCCTAGTGTTGTACGTTTCAATTGGTACCCTGGGATTATATTAATAATCTTTACACTTTCTGGCCCTTTTATTCTGCCATAGTTCCCTAATTTCTGTGTTTATTATAATGCTTTCCAACTGTTCTATACTCATAACTTAATTTCAGGTTCCATTTGGAGATATTAGTTATTTATAATTGTTAGATTGCTTATGTAATGCTGATTTTCTTTCTTACAGGTATATATACCATCACTTATTAGGGCATGAAGTTGAACTTCAAGTAGTCCGTAATACACTCCCACGGCGTTTTGGTGCCCCTGGCCTTCCTGAATTAAATGCGTCCCAGATATGATTTGTCCTATTAAAAAAGCAAGTCACAAAACTTTTAAACAACATTTGCTTCATTTTTCTTTTTCTTTTGCACTTGCACAAATAAAGTAAATATTCACAGCTAGATCTCTAAAATGCACACCCTTTTAAATTTCAGCCATCAGAAACCATCAATGATAAAAAAACAACAAAGGAATCATGCAATAGTATAGATTGATATCATCACTTCAACATAAAAGACAACGTGGCAAACCATCTCGCAATGACTTATTAATTTTTGTCCTGCTCATAATCTCTCCATGGCTTGTGGTGCCAGTATCTGTAACTTCCCGTTGGATACCTTCAGGAAGATCATCTAGAAATAGACCAACAAAATCATCGGAATAACTATACAATAATCGCATATGAAATGGCAGAAAAAAACTAAGGAAATAATTAGTCTTTGTAAACTTGCCAGTAGCTAGGGAGTTGGGGACAGTAACCTTGTAATGGAAGAGAACCTTCTTGTCTTCTACTGTACATTGATAAAAAATCAATCATAACCTTCAATAAAAATAAAAAATACGAGCAAGAAATATGTTAGTAAATAATTGGGTGAAAAATATTTACTAGCAGAATCCTCCAGAAGAGTAACCACCATTAATCTAAACCAAGCGGATCTATCTTTAAATTGAACAGTAATCTCAGTATTATTAACACAGCTGAAATACAAGCAAAAGCTAAATTCACAGAGCAACCTCATACTACTTCGTCTTTCCATTATGGCATCAACTCAAAAGATCCTTGAGTATTAAGATCATGCTGGATAGTTAGAAAGTTACAGTCCCTTTTTCCGAAAATATATACCCAAGACACTCATATAAAGTTGTAGAGCCCACCAAACTTATGCCCAAGCATTTTTGTTGAACAAGAATGCTCTCAAATATATCATCCTTAATGATAGCAATTAAAATGAGACTAACCATCTGGTGTGGCCATGATACTTCTATTCTTGACTTTTCCAAAACTTGAGTTGCTAGAACATGAAACTTGACTGGACGGACCCTTTGAAATATCTCTTAGTTGATCACAAGCGTGTTAAGATATACACAAGAAAGTTTTAGATATAATAAACCAAAAAGAAGAATGCATAAAAATGTCATAGTATATATTCATCCATATGAAGATTACCATCTAAAGGATGGATATCATGTAATTTAGTAAGAAGACAAGAATGGAAGAGCCATCACCTGAATGCTTGTTATTGATCACTTCTCTTGCACTTATAAAGTTGCCATTGTTTAAGCAGCCAGAATTTGCAACTTTTTATGGAGTGGGCTTCCTGAGTTCTACAGATAGATGGATGAGAAAATTGACAGTTAAAACAAACACTACAAGAAAAATCTCAAATCGGCACCGAAAATTGGCACGGGAAAAAATTTATGACAAATTTGTCACAACATTTGACACCGAATTAACAAACTGTGTCAAATATATAATTTTTTTAAAAAATAAATTTTAAATTTCGTGCCAAATATACAAATTTAATAATTTTACATGAATGTGCCAAATGTAGTGCCAAACATATTTAAAAAAAATAATTTATTAATACAGTGCCAAATACTACGCCAAAATCCCAAATATAATAATATATTAATAACGTACCAAATACCATCCGAAAAAATCAAATATAATAATTTATTAATATAGTACCAAATACCGTGCCAAAATATAAATATAATAATATATTAATACTATGTCAAATACCGTGACAAATATATAAATATATTAATACCGTGTCAAATACCGTGCCAAATATAAATATAATAATATATTGATACCGTGCCAAATACGGTGCAAAAAATATAAATATATAATATATTAATACCGTGCCAAATACTGTGCCAAAATTATAAATATAATAATATATTAGAATCATGCCAAATACCGTGCAAAAAAATATAAATATACTAATATATTAATACAGTGCGTGCCAAATACAGTACCAAAAATACATACAAAAAAATTTATTGATTTATACAGTAGCAAAGACCATGCCAAATGTACACATATAATAATTTATTAATACATTGATAAACTCATAATTTAAGATAATTATATATATATATATAATTCCATTCTCCCTTTTTCTCTCGCTCTCTAGAGACTCAAGCACAAGCTTGGCTCATCTGAGGCCGATCGTGACGCCGACGACCGCTAGGCCACCTCCCTCATCTGCTCCTCATCCGGCTGGATCCGATCGGCGACCGCTATCGCACCCTGGTGTCTTGGATGTCCCACAATCATCAATGTCCTCGCCATTCCATGGATTTCAGGTATGATCCTCTTCACACCCTCAACTTCGATGATGGTGAGGATGCCAACGACGCATGATTGTCTAGCTTTGAGTTTTTAGGTTTTTTAGTACTTTATGTGTAGTTTTTTTATCATTTTTGGGGTTGGGTTTGAAGGGATTGTGACGAGAAGGCCATTGGTGCTGCAATTGCATAAGACGGAGGCGAAACAACTAGAGTATGCTGAGATCCTGCATTTTCTGAGAAGGAAGTTCACTGATTTTGGTATGCTTCATATATGTGATTGCGAATGTTATAGGTATTGATCAGTAGCTAGGGTTGAAGAATTCTTTGCATTGATTTTTTGTGCAATTGTTTATAAGTTTTGAAATTGAGCGATTGTAAGAAGCGATTTTAGTAAACAAGTTAAATAACTTTCAATGTAATTCTTGAAAGCATATATGAAACAGACCATGAAGTTAAGAGAGTAACAAATATGCAGATTGATCAAATATCAATAGCATGAAACCCATAATGCCAAGCTTATGTTATGGCAATAGCAATGTTAATTGATTGGAAGTGTATGATAAGAAATAAATGGGAAAATGCAGCTGTTGGTTACTGCAGAAGTACTTGCAACGCCCGACCCACAACAAGCCTTGTATTTCTTCTTCGACCCGCAAGAACATTGCTTATTATTTGATGTTTTCTTGAACAGAGAAATAATATTAATAATAACAAAATGAGTGTCTATACCACAATTTTACTTCGGTAAATAACAAGTAATTATGCTTGTATCAATCATAAATACCTTATCAACAACTTTAACTTTATGCTTCGTAACTGACTGAGAGTCACTATCCAGTGAACTTTGTGTTGTCACATCTTCAGATGGAAAATTACCATTAGAAATATTATTTTCAGAGGGAATGCCATTGTCATCATTCTCACAATCTTTCGTTTCTTGTTTGCATCAACATCCCAACCAAATTCTTGCAAAACCTATGACACAATTAAAAACATTGGATGTAAGAAAGTCATATTGCTTCTAGTACTACAGATTAATTCAGAAATCAGGTTCTACTTGAACCCGTCTTAAAAGAATGCCTTCTTTCAAGACATCTTAAGCACTAGAATTTGTTCTTTTGTTAATTACTTTGAATTAGTTTCAATTTAAAGATTGCACAGCTAGCTCTCCTTTTTTCTATAGACATAGAATGTTTATGTGGACCTTTAGAACATCACTCAAATCACTAGTTCTTATCTCCAATTTGTGCTGCCCATCATTTCTATCCTCTCATTTTTAAACAATCCCGATTCCATACGTTTCTCAAAATGACTTGGTTATTAGATTATGAATTATGGGTTGAGAAACATTGTAACTAGGATCAGACGTGAACATGCAGGAGATGTCAAAGTCAAACATGATCCATGTGTAGACTTATATTCTGAAGATTTCATTGATGATATCAAATGACTATTATTTTTTTTTTAAATGCTCACAATACAACAATAACAATGTATTATTATTATTATTATTTTGATTATGACATTTGCTGTGTGGTTTTTCTTTTTTCGTTTTAATGTTTGTTAATGAAAGTTTCTACTCTACATGTATATTTATATCTACATATTGAATCGTTACCATAATAAATTGGATTTTTTTTTGTGTCCAAGTGACTTAGATGTGTTTTGAACCATGCAGAATAATATCTGAGTGAGCTCTCATGAAACTTCCGACTTAGTTTTAGTCTACACAAAATTAATTTTGATATCAATATAAATATGAGTATAGTATCAGTGCATCTTATATATAATTCGATGAGACATATTCTAATTCACTTTAATTTTTTTATGTTAGAGAAGCACCTCGTTCATGATGGTTGAGTTTGAATTCATATCTTTGTATTAAAGTTTTCATTTTAAAGCTCGTATCATTCGTGATTTTTTTTAAATGCTATATCCATTACCGGGCGAATTTGTTTTTAATTTAAATCTATAACATTGGACTGTAAATTTTTGTTCAAACATATATGAACGCTACCTTTATTTTTCTATTGTTGTAATTTTGGTGGTAGGAAATCTGTTTTACCTGATAAACAAAAGGGATTGATCAATGGCAATGTCAGGTATTCAATTCACCAAGGAAACATCCTGTTATAAGTTGAATTCAAATAATTCTTTAGTCAGTAAAGTGGTTACATCAATCCTTGATGAGGAATTTAAAAGATTGACTATCCTTTGTAAACAATGATGGGATAAGGATGCATTGTTGTGTTAAGTTCAAGAGAAAGAGAATGTGGACCTCATTGCTTGTTATGTGGGTAAGGTAATGATGAATTATAAAGAGAGAAAAGTGGATTCTCTATACTGTGTTTCTATTGAATTTTGGACCCTCAAGTACTAGCATACCACCCGATTCCAAATACTTTCTTTTTTACACTTGATCTGTTTATTACGAGAACTTTGAATCCTTAAAGCTTTGATTTTGGATTACATGTAAAACAATATTGATTTACGAGCAAGTAGGTTTCTTTTTGGTGCAAATGGGAAAAATGTGTTGAACCTTTTCTTCTAATTTGAGTGATTGAAAATACAAGAGATTCTTCCCTATTTGATGCCATTTATTTGGATTTATAAATTTATGTTCTTCTTTATTGAATTTAGCAGATTTTATTTAACCATATTTCCTTCTGGCCAGCTGATATAGTTGCGAGTTTTATTCTTCACAAGCCTGTGGATTTCCTGAAGGCTAATGTTGCGAAGCTTGAATATGACATCTTTGAAGAAATTGGTGTACCTAATTCCTCGGTACTTTTTTGCTGCATTTCTACTCATCATCATCTTTGTTTGCTTTTTCATCTATGTTCTAATAAAAAAAACATTTGTTTTTAGGTGGTTCTAATTTCACTGGAACCCATACCTCTTTTCAATTGGACTAATGTGGTGTTTGGCGTATGGCCTTATCCCAAAAATTCAAGCATACCTTCATATGGGCTTAGCCTTCTTAGGTCTTCGTTTATGGACTTGGCTGGTCATGCGTCAACACTACACGTAACTACTTCTTTGTTTGGGAATTCTTCCTTCTTTCAAGTGCGAAGGTTCCCTGATGGATTTACAGTTATTCCCAAACAAAATGCTTTTCTTCTGCTGAAGCCAGAAGTGCTTTTCAATTTCACTTTAAATTTCCCTATCTTCCAAGTACAAGACAAATTTGTTGAACTTAAAGCCCAGATGAAGTCAGGACTGCTTCTCAATTCTTATGAGGTTGGTTTACACTTCCATCTTTAAGACTAGATTGGGTGCTTGGTGTTTTTGTTTCTCTATGTCTTAAATAGGTTTTTCAATGTGGATTATTATGTTTTATATGCTGTTATGAGCTTCTTAGATAGGATACTATGTCATTCTTAATATTCTATGATGCAGACTTGTGCTGCAATTTAGATATTAACTAATATTTTATGAGCTAACTATTGTTTTTCATGATTGCAGTGTTATATACTCAGAAGAAGTATTAAGGTTGTTAATCCTGTTGACTGATTAGTTTTGTTGACAATTATATTACTTTTGTAAGTCTAGTACCTTATGTTGTGTCTGTTGTGTCCGCAGTGTGTGTACTTTGTGTTAGATGTGGTTGTATTGCATCAAGTTAATGGGTCATGTCTTATTATGTGTTTTGGATGCTATGTGATATAAATGAAATGGAGAAACAGCTGGAAAGCAAGAAATCTCCTTTCCATACTTTTTGTTTTTCTCCAGGTTCTCAGATCTGAACAACCGCAGCGAAAGCCGGAACCTTGCACAGCCTGCAACTTCCCACATGCAGAACCTGTATGTTCGTTTGACAAATTTAAAGGGTTCGACAATTGATTAACCAATAATTGTTGAGACCTCTATTGTACTTGCAGTTGGAAATCGTCCACCTTCAATGCCAAGGTTAAAGGAGCTGGCTCAAACCATACGAAATTCTTCAGAGGGAAACCTTGGTCTAAATCACACTGTATTTGGTAGAGTAAAGTAGATTCGTTTATCTTCTTTTCTTCAGCGTTCTCTTTATAGTGGCTCAAATGGCAATGCACCGAGTCCAGCTCCTCAATTTAGCCTAAACCATCACCACCACCATCACCACCACCGACACCACTCAGATGTGCATATGGCTCCTGCACCTGCCCCACAATATTACCATAGAGCTCCACCTCCTGTTGCTTGCCGCTCTCGAATTTGGAGCAAGTCAAATCAGGCTCATCTAGTTCCTGTTGCTGCTCCTAGGGCATTTCATCATCATAAGTCTGTTGATTCAGTTCCATCTCCTGCGCCAGCGGCATCTAGCCCCCAACAGTTTGCTCCACAACCACAGGATGATTCATCTGCCCCCACACCTCATTTGTTTCCCTCATCACCTCTGCCTGCTATATATTTTTCTTGTGCACGACCTCCAAGTGATAGTGTGACGAAGCCTCCTAATGGAATGCCATCAATTTCACCATCTCTATTTTCATGTAAGTACTGCAGCTGTTCTCTCCCAGAATGGTTTAAGTTGAAGTCTTGAAGTCGATTCTTTCTTTTTTTTTTTTTTTAATAGTAAATAGCAATTAGAAATTAAGTACCTAATTAACTGCTGAAGTCTGAAGGTAAGAATGCATTGTTGCATGTAATCAGACTTAGTTTAGTTTGTGAAGCTATCCATTAGAAAAGCTATTTTTGAGGCTAATTACATCTATCCTCCTTCAAGTAGCTCTTTATAACTTCATCTTGTTTTATGTGTTGACTTTTGTTTATATTGTTTGCTCACCTTGTGCCTATTTTTTTCCATTTTTTTTTTTTGGTTGGCTCTTTACATTTCTTAATTGAAATAACTAATTATTTTGGGTGAATAATTTCATATGTTTGTCTTGTCTCTTCTTTATCCTCAATTTGTCCATTTTATGAAAATGTTGTCTTCTCTGTAATTCTTCTCAGGTTTGATAATGATGTTTTTGGAATTTGCTTTTTAACTTGAAAAATATCTGGTGATTTGCATGAAACTTTCATAATATGTTTTTACTCCATTTATGCAGTGTGATTACTGTTCCAAATCCCACTTGATCTCGTTAGTCCTTTTGATGCTTGATAGTATATCGTAAATTTAGTATGCATCTCATAAACTTATGTACTCAATTGTCAACTTTTTCCCTTGTTTACTCAAATTTACACCATTTATTCATTTTGTTTTCCTTTGCAAAATTGTAACTCTCAATACTCTAACTTGTCTTCATAGTTCAAAGCTAGCAGTTGTAGCATTCCCTAGATTTTCCTTAGCATATGAGGAACTTTTAATGTGAATTATTTTTGGTGTATTATTAAATCATTTGTTTTGACATGCAAACAATAAAAGAAATCCTGTCTTTACTGCATCTTTTAATTGATTTGCTAATAATTTCTGGTATTTTTCTCTGTAGTTATTTTGTTATAGCCAGTAGGCATATCATTGCTGAAGTCAAGGCTGACAAAGTCTTTTTTTTGTTTCTATTCCTATTCATAATTTTATATGCTTGCAAGTCTTGCATAATGTCTATATCCTGTAACTGTTTGAGCCACATGGAGCATATTCTTTATTATTTGTTAGTTTATATTTTTGTCTCATTCTGTAAGATAAACAACAAATTATATGTTTTTGTCAATGGTAGAAACTTGACCTTTGAGTGATTTTAACGCTTACATATTAGTTGCTGTGATCAGTTGATCGATTTCATGCTAACCCTAATACAGCCTCGTCGTCTTGAGGAAGCTGTAATCCTGAAGGAACTGTTTTAATTGTTTGGTCTTCCAAAACTCTGGTTTCAGAACACTAAAGTTCACTAACCAAATTCATATTTCCCCTACCAAAAACCTGATAAAGTAGGGTTTGTCTATTATGAGGAAAACAGTCATTTATTATTTCTTGTTTCTATACATTTGTACAATGGTGGACATGACATGATTTTCACGTGAGATACGTGTATGGGTCAAAGATGGACAGTTGGAATACACCTGAGCTTGCAATCTCCCAACAGTGTTTTGGTAAACAATATTGAGAATACTCCTGAAGCACCAAAGGCTAACAACATGTATGTATGGATACTGATAACATGTTAATTATCAAAGTCATGAGCAATTTGGTTTATAAATATTTTTCATTGCCTATTCTATACTTTAATCAAGCAGAAAATTTCAAGCCGGCAAGAAGTGCAGATCTAAAATGAAGCATATAAAGTCATGCACCAATTTTAAGCTCGTATCTTTCGTGATTTTTTTAAATGCTATATTCAATACCGGGCGAATTTGTTTTTAATTTAAATCTGTAACATTGGACTGTAAATCTTTGTTCAAACTTATATGAGCGCTACCTTTATTTTTCATTCAATAGTCTTATTAAATTGTTATGCAGGGAGAATGCAACAAAAGTCTGATTTTTTTTTTCTTCAATAGGTTTTGAAGGTTTTTCCATTCCTGACAACCCTCACTGGCTTTTGGGTTTGTATTTGTTATTCTTATGTGGATTACTAATCTTCACAAGAAACCTAAGATCTCTATATCACAGGCGTGCTCCTTGGACAACATGTATTTTATCTGAAATTTAAATACTATACCTTGATTTGAGTGGTCTACTTTGGCAGCTTTGGCCAATTCTGCCATTGGCCCTTGTTCATGCATTGGGACTTCTTCTTACAAATATGAGTCTTGGAAAAGTTTTTGTTTCATTCACACACACAATCAAGGCTATGGAGCCCTTTTTCACGGTTCTGTTGTCGGGTTTGTTTCATGGGGAGGTAACATCTAATCTGATATATGTTGTTGTTGTAATTTAATATTTATGTTCAGTTGTCACTATTCAGTAGAACTTGTATGTTTAGCTTCTATTCTTGAGATTTTTATATAAAGGGGAAGCTGAACCTAAAGATTTGCTTAGTGTTCTATTATATGGTTGGAGGCTGGTGTTAAAAGATGAAGAAACTGATAATAAGCTCACTGACATACTATTTATTAAAAGATTTGCTTACGGTGACATACTATTTATTTTTCCTTTAAACAATTAAGTTTCTAATTAATTAATTGATTACTTGATAATTAAAAGATCGATTAAATGAATGGTTGGGTTTGCAGGACTTGTTCAATGGAGGGACGGATATGACATCAACCACGGTGGAGTGGGTGCTGGTGGAGCTTATCTGGCACCCGGACATCCTCCCAGCCGCCTAGAAAGAGTTAGATTCTATTGTCGGCCGGTCTAGGCTTGTGTCGGAGCTCGACTTGAATAACGTCCCGGTCTTGCAAGCCATCATGAAGGAGACATTCCAGCTTCACCCATCAGTTCTTCTCTTAATCCCACACGCCATCTATGCTTATTCCATGCTTTCTTAGCAGAAGCATTGTAAATCAATCATTTTAAAAATGGTCATTGATTGGTAATTGATCTGAAATGATGCACTTTCCAAGTGTTGGGAGATTCAAACTGCCTATTGACTTTCATGTCTAAAGATATAAATCGTTAGGCTATTTTGTTGTGCAGATGCCTACTCCTTGGGTTCTGCTTTCACTTGTTCCTTGGATTCACTTACCAATGCATCTTTTAAATGGTAGGTCAGTTCTATTTCAAATGTTGCTAAGCATTTGGAGCACAAGGATGCATTTGCTCTAAAACACTTCTTGCATGTATTTCCTTTCCAGATCCTTCTCTGTTCCATATTTTCCCTGTATTTCTTCTTGCATAACTCTTCTAATTTGTTGTGCATTTATCTGTCAACAGGGGTGGATTTCGGAGTGCGATGGCGTCAAATCTTACATATCAGTCTCGGAATGTACTCAGAAAAAAGATCCTGGTTGAGAAAGAGGTAATCATGCTTTCGGAATAATTAGTTAAGTTTTCATATAAAAAATAACTTCTTTAATCAGTTTAAACCTCACCATATTGTTGTAAGGATTGTTGCCAGGATATTTTTTTTTATACTTATTTCCCAGTAATAAATTCAATGCTTACCCATATCTATGCTTTGATGCGAAATCTTGATTTCTTAGTAATTCTGGCGCCTTACTAGCTATGTTTCTTCTTAAACATGAATCATTAGACAACATAAATCTCTAATCTATAATTACTACCTTGTCTCTTTTCCTTTCCTTATGGTTCTTGTGACACTATTTGTCAAAGGTGCCAAGTTTACTCCTGCACATTTGCAATCTTTTGTGAGTATAAATTTTGAGAAAATATTGCTTGTATCCCACCTTTTATTCATACCAATTCTAACACTTGTGATCTACTCTTCACATTATAGGGTTTAAATGTTAAGGAGATATACATGAGGGCCTTTTTTTCTGGGCTTTGTTTCCATGCTTATCAACAGGTGAATCATTGCACTTCTTTTCAAACTATTTTCATATCATGCTTTTTGTTTTCAAGATCAATCCAAGTGATTATTTTTTATGGTTTCTTACAAATGATCTAATTCTTTAAAACATGAAAATCGCTTGCCACATTGGCTTTTGTTCATATCACTTCTCATGCTTCTTCACCAAATTCACAGGTTTCGTACATGATCTTGGCCGAGATATCTCCAGTCACTCATTCTATCGACAACTGTGTGAAGCGTGTGGTGGTCATTGTGGCCTCAGTTATGTTCTTTAGGACTCCAATCTCTCTTATTAACTCTCTGAAATGCAGACAAAGACTGAAAACCCAAACATACATCTTGAGGTTTGATTCTTCTTGTGGTTTCTTGTTTCCGTAATACTTGTGAGTTCATAGTTCAACTAGTTAATTGTTAATGGCAGGTCTGTGATCTTTCATCTATCAGTGAAGTCAAGGTCTTTGCTTCCAGATTTTCTTCACAAGATAAACCACTTCATGTCTTAGTGAGTTTTTCCTAGTTGTTGGTTTCACATGCAAACAAATATACAGTTTACTTCCGCCCATTTATTTCAATGTTCATTTTACTTGTCATGATAAACTGCTTTGGTGGGATGTGTCATGTTTTTGTTTGTGTGTATTGTTTCACAGTTGATCTTTTTAATTTATAGTTTGTTGTTGAATGTTGAGAATGAATCAATAGATGAATGGTATTATTTTTTGTGTTGTATTGCCTTTTGCAACTTTCTCAGTTTTAATTTGTATTGGTGCAATTGAAGAAAATTTAAATAAAATTAATTTTATATAAATTAGTTTTTTCACAGAATAAACAAAAGAGTGCCAAAAGTCGTAAAAAAAAAGTTTGCCAAAAACGTGCCAAATGCCGTGAAAAAATTATAATAAACAAAATCGTGCCAAATACCAAATCAATAAAATCGTGCCAAAACAGTGGCAAACATGGAACCAAAGGTTGTGCCAAAAATCATTTGTAATGTTTGGCACAAAAGTAAATAACTGTACTAAAAACGGTGACAAAGTTTGGTACTGTTTAAAAAAACGGTACCAAAATACATTTGTCACCATTGCTATATGCACGGTTATTTTTTCGTGACAAATACAGTGCCAAAATTAGTTTGGCATGGTATTTAAACTCATTTCCGTGCCGATTTTTCGGTGCCGATTTGAGGTTTTTCTTGTAGTGAAATAGGCAACAGACATATTGGAAAAAAAAATAATATTTCAGACAAAATTATAGCTCATTCAGTCACCGACCCTCTAAAAAAATTGTGAAAATAACAAATGAAATATATATTGAAATTTGGCAATTGGACCTAAAAGATGAATTATATTTAAATTTCTGGATTAGTTTTACCTCCCTCAACAGTCCTCAGCTCAAAAATCTCAACCAGATAATTCGGCAACTCAAATTCCCGGTCTTGATGAATTCTGAAGACTTAATATACTTGCTGCCGAGAACAACCCCTTCTTCATTTAATAAAGTAACCTGAAAACTTATGAAATCCATTAGTGAGAAACTAACAGCTAACAGAATTTAAATTGATCCCAACAGGTTTTTATTCATATATTATCAAATGCAACACATCTCGCTTTCACTGTAAGCTATATTTCCCATAGAAACTCACACACTATAAAAGAGTTTGAAGAGACAAGTCTTTGTCACATACTTACAATGTATCATGTTATTGGCATGCATAGGCCATGAAAAAAATAAGTGACCACTTCCCATAAGAAATGGATGCTGAAAATGATATTGGTAGATATTCAAAATCTTCAGATAGATAGACAAAAATGAGAACATTTTGAGAGGTCACACAATAAAGCAAAGAAAGACAAACCTGGTCCATATATGAACCACAAACTGAAAGCCGCAAGAAGCCATCGTGAAATTTCTTTGCCTTCTAAGTAATTTGAGTAGTGTATAAGGCATTCCATTCTGCACATGCTCACAGGCAATTTTTAGGAAAAAAAAATGGATCAGTAAGTCACATCTGTCCAATCTATCGGAAGTCAAAGCATACGAAGATAAGGAGAGTTGTGAAGGGTAGAAAATAATTGCTTTATTTGATAATCATGCCAATAATGTGAGGTAATCTTGTGAGAATTTTGTTATTCTTTTAAAAAAATTTTGGACAAGATCATTTCACAGTTTCTCTAAACTTGCAGATCTCAAATTCACTTGACTGTATTATTCTAAGAGAGAATAACGTCTTTAAGCCCTCTAGCAATTGAATTATTGTACTTAATTAATATATGTCACGTTGCTAGAATAACCGGTGATGCTTTTAGGAAAAAAAATAGAAAGAGAATTATAGTTAATGTATTAACCTTTTACAGTGGTCCCTGAGGCATTTGGTAGACTTTGTGGCTTTCCAAAGCTCTCAAGTTGCATCTTCTGAGTTACTGGAGCAAAATAAAATTATTTATTCTATGAGGTCTAGATTTTCATGCATGATAAAAACATATGATCAAAGTGTCAACAAATGAGACGGAAAAATTAAGTGCCAAGTAACATCAAGGATAAGAAAGAGGGGTGTGCAATAGTAACAAATTTACTAACCTCCTTCATTCTTGTTTGTAGCATTTGAATGGTTTTGTGGCAGTCTGCGGTGCAACATGCTTTTCTTTCTCTCTAAGGATAGAAGTATTGAATGAAGACTAAAAATAATCTTTAAAAACACCAAATTTTCACTTCATGTGAAAGATATTTGTTTACCTTTTTGAGATCCAGCCCCGTGTCTTTCAGTTGATCTGACACCTGTAACATTTATATCAGCCAAGGGGGCGCGGCTTTCTTCAAGAACCCCAATATCAACAAGATGAGCTTCCAAGGTTACTGTTCTCCCACATTCAATCACCTCGTCATTTTTTAAAAACTTGCTATCTATTAGCTTCTCGCAGTCATCATACAACAACACCTGAAATTATAAAAACAAGTTACCAATGATAAAAGCATCATCATAATTTCTAATACCCCAAACAAAGTGAAGTTGTCTGCAGAGCAGAACTTGGAAGTTGACTTCTTGTCTTTTGAGATATTAACCATAAGGTCAATCTTCAATCTGAATTTGATCCGTAACTAGGTGAGGCATGCTACTTAGTAAGCTGGATGGCATGTAGGGAGATCTTCACAAAGAGTGTTGGACATAACTTCTTAAAAATTAACTCTGATATAGGTGATATATTTGAATCAGTTCATGTGATAAACTAATTAGTGCTTCATCATAGGACAACTTATTCTCTAGTGACTTGCAAGCAACAAAAATCACGCAAGTCAAACAAAACCTAACGTAACAGAGACAAGAAAAGCTCACTCTATATATCGATCACTAATATGAAATAGCTCCAAGATTTCCCATTAAAAAATTCACAAAATTCATGTTTTTCATGAAAAAATCTCTTCTATTCATCAGAGAACATATCAACAAGCATATCAAGACAACACTATAACAACCAGAAATAATTCAAAAAATGACAATTCTATTGAAGATCATTCACAAAAATACAGGATCTCACCTTCTTACCCGAGCCACAGAGCTCCAAAACCCCATCTTGATACACCTTTCTCTTATGCTTCAAATGCTTCGTGTAGGTCACTGCCCATCTCTTCACAATCGACATATTTGTGCCACAATTCATATCTAATTCACAAATTCCATCAACAGAAACAGTGATTTCAACCAATTTGAATTCAATAAAACCAAAATAACCACAGTGACCATCAACAACAAGAGAAACGAAACAAGGCAAAGAATTGTCAGGGCATTGATCACAAACACCAAATTCCAGAGTCAAGAAATCGATCCAAAACAAGAGAATCGAATGAATTCACGAATAATCTCAAGAAAATGAGCAAGAATCGGGAGATCGTACCAAATTCATTTACGGAGTCTGGACGGCGATTCAAACAACCCGCGCTTTCTTCTTCGAAATGCTTTTCAAACAACCCGCGCGGGGTTTTAATCATGACCATTCGTTGCTTCTGAGAGATGATTAGTAAATTAAAGCCGGTGGATGTTAGCACGGTTTCAATCTAAACCGTTCATCGTACTCAATCAATCTGAGCCGTTCGGCAACTGAGAGAAAGGAATCGAGGGTCCATGTTAGAGCCGGTGAATGTTGCACCGTCTTTCATTTTATTCGTTATTTATTTTTTTTATTTTTTCCCCTATTTCTTTTGCATTCACTGGTAGCTAGTGTAGCCATGCTTATGGCACATTATTTTTTTTTATTTATTTAAAAAAATTAATAAACCACATATTTATTAATATATATATATATATATATATATATATATATATATATATATATATATATATATATATATATATATATATATAAACAGAAACAAATAAGATAAAGGTAAAATTAGAAAACTCTCACTAGAGGTGAGGCTCTGAGCAACCAGAATAAATAAACTAATAAATACAAGAAAATAAAATAACAGTTTAGTAGATGAAGCACATGCCTACTTAGATTGATGTAAGTAACCTATTTCAGAGTAAGGTTTTGATCTAAATTGCCGGTTTAGTTAAAAGCCCTAGCGTTTATGAAATTGAGTGAGCACTTAATCTTCATTTTGAGTGAATCTATAAAGATTTTGTGAGGCTTATACTTCAAAATAAATTTGTGAGGCTTATACTTCAAAATGATTTTCTTTTTCAACTTTATATAATAAATAATAAATTATTATTTTTAACAAATTGTTGTCCATACGAGTTGATTTTCTGTAACGGTAGATCAATAAAACAATAACTAAACCAATAGCTGCCACGGATTCCACCCCTACAAGCTACCAGGTCTTGCATTTTGCATTCCCGCTGTTGACGTCCGATCTAGTTTCCGTGTAGCTTGATATGAAACAGAGTTACTTGCTAATTCGAATTGAAAGGTGATATCAAATTAGTTTATCTTCGGCATGTGTTGGGACTGTGCCCTCAACCTGCGTAACATGGATTTGACCTTTGATTTGGTTAAAAAGTTGTTATTACAATAATCCAAATTTAATAAGTTATTAGTGGCTTTAAAACTTTTATTATATATGTATAGTTTAATCTCCTCTAATTAAACCGGGGATGAGTATGCTTAAGCTTGTACTTGTAAACTCATGGACACTAGTTTGGAAAGCATCATTTATGGTACGCTCACTGCTCAGATTTAAAACGCGTTAAATGCAATAGTACCAAAAATACCCGATTATCAATGAATAATATAAATAATAATTTATTTATTTTATTTAAAAAAAAAGTTAAGATTCATGGGTGCCTGCAAGGATACAACCCAAGTAATACATTATCCATGAATTTACCGAGCATTCACGTACTCGTGGGTAAGGTGACCCATCAGATGGGTTGGGTTGGGTTGACCGGGCAAACATTGAGGCATTTTTCATAAAATAGAACTGCATATATATTCATAAAATTCCCATTAATTATAAGAATGATGAGAAAAAACTAAATATATACAAAAAAAGGCAGGAAGAGAAATATAACATTTAAAATTACCAAAAAAAATGTCACATGATTCTCATTGCAGTAATACTGAAATTTATAGCATGAATGTCACCTTTACGCATACCAATTATATAATATTGCAATGAAAACAGGCAGAGAACCATATAATCTTGTAAATACAGCAGAGTTCTTAGCTTTATGCCTGTACAATACTTTTGTGTGGTTTTCATAACAACAGTCCGTAGACAAAGCCACAAAAGCAAAGTATACGCAAACAGAAGACAGAAAATTGGACTTCTGAAAAAAAGAATACAGAGAACAATCTGAAGGTCTTCTGGTGCTGCTGCTTAGAGTGGTTTTAATCATTCTTCACTTGATCAACAGGTGTTTGTCATCAGATTTTCTCGGCATTCAAATTTCTTTAAGCGCAGAAAATAAAGGGATTACTTAATTGAAGGCATTCCTGGTATCATTGATAGAGTTGGATAGTTTCTTGGCTTATATTCTGTGTGAAATCCTCAAAGTCTTCCGAGAAATAACTCTGCCAAAATCAGAGCAGAGATGGTCTTCATGGTTAGAAAGAAAGGCAATCAAAAACACAATTTTAATGCTCAGATGAAAACCCACAAGATCTTATAAATACGAGGGTCACTTACTGGTTGAAGTTTCAGTAATATTGAAACACTGACCAATACGATAGCAATTCATGTCAAGATGTTTATCTAAGTTGCACCAACTTCACTGAACCATCTCCACCGCATGATAGGAAACCATTAGAAAGAACCTGGATATTTGTTACCCCAGCCTGTAATGTGAAAATAGAGAAAGTGGATGAATGACAATAACTGAACTAAGTTTTCAGAATTTATATATATTTCATCTTAAGTAGAATACCCTGACAACGCCAGCGAAGCCCCTTGAATTTGGTTGAAGAAAAGTGTGCTTATCATGGAGTTTTGACCAATGGAAAACCAACTGTGACTTTTTTGCGTCCCTAAGCTTAACATCACCATCTTTACTACCAGTTAAAAACAAACTAGTATGCGGGATGGTTGATATTGTAGTGACACTTCCTATAAACAGGGAAAAAAAAATAAATTTAAAAAAATATATATAAAAAGAAAACAATTAGATATATGTTATGTACCGCACCCACAGGAGGAATACACATAGTGAAGTAATATGACATACCTGAATGAGCTTTCGGTGTGTACCAAAGCATCCCATTTGCATTTTCACCATGCTTTAAAGTCTCAATGTTATTATTTATAGAGGAAGACTTCAGGTCCTGATCACCAGATTGCCGATGTCGCTTGGACTTTCCAGTTGCAATGTAACGGAAGTCATGTAGACCCACGTCACCACCTTTTCCGCCTGTGACTATCAATGGTGAAACAGAGCCACTCCCAATGTCACTGCCAAAGACAGAGGGAGTACGAGCACCACCTGCAGATGAATTCATTGTTGAAATGCTTTTCTTGGAAACAAAAATTAAATGCTTAAAAAAAAAGTCAGATGCATCAACATGTAATATATATCACGGAACCTTCATGCCAGGCAAGAGAAACTTGAGATGTTGAAGGTGGAGCCAATGTATCCCATACAACAACATTAAGACAATTTGAACTATATCCAGTGGCTGCCACAACTGAGCCACTTGTTCCCAAATACGCAGCATCCCTGAAATCATATTATCGTAAGTTGACATTAAAATAATAAGCAAAAACATAATTTGCAAGAAATAAGAGATCAGGAGTGAGAAGAAAAGTATAAAGCCTAGATCAAAACAAATTACTTACGACGCGTGGTTACTAAAGCAGAGAGATGATTCGGTAGGGTGGACATTGCTTCTTCCTCCAACCTCGAGTTGCCATGTGCATACAGTTCCATCTAATGCAGCAGTAACAAAACGGTGCCCACAATGGTCAAATTTCAAAGCAGAGATTGATGCTAATGCATAGGGTGGAGGAACATTAGCAGCAGGAAGGACCCCATAGGTAGCCAAAGCTCTGTCCTTGCCAAACTGCAAAATTACATCATCACTGAAAAATCAAGTACAGTGTCTACTTCATATCCTTGAAAGTAGTAAATCATGACATAAAAATGAAAACTTAGCGAGTGTGATAACAGACTACAAACCCAAGTGGTAAGCTCTGTAATGTAGCAGTTAATAGTTGATCATAACAAACACTGCAGTCTACTTATTACAATAAGAATCTCTAATTATGAAGATACAGCTCTCAGGTTGATAGCCACATGTTTAATCACCTTAGGGATTATACAAAACTGAACCAATTAGTGAAAAAAAAAAAGTATGATAATCAAATTAGTTTACTTACCTCCCAAAGGTAAACATGGGTGTTGCTAGAACCAACTAAAAGGAAAGGCTTTGAAGGATGACTTGTCAAGGCACATGATCTAATGTTCTCAACCGTTGCTGGTGGATCTACATAATCTGTGACATCCTCCTGTTCACCCCAACCTAAGCCTGAGGCCCCAATTCCAGCATAACCTGGAATGCCAAATGCCCCGCCGCCTGTCAAGTCCCTTCCTGGTCTTGCCAAAGAACCATGCCCAGTTGTTGCTCCACCCAACCCAAGGTGTAACCCTTTTTTGCCTCCAAGACCAATGCCTGTTGAAACAAATGTAGGAATTGGAGTAGATTCACACCCTGCCCATCCACTTTTGGGCCAATCTGACTCTGACCAGATATAGTCTGGTTTCTCATGAAACGATTCCTCCATTTTCCAATTGAAGAAAAGAAGTCCCTAGAGAAAAAGCAATGGACTATGATCAAGCTAAAATATAAAACATTAACAAAGCAAAGGTGAATAAGAGATGTTTTTGCAAAGTCAACAGAGGAGGATGTCATTGATTTAGAGAACAAATAGCGTACCTTCCGGTTACTCGCAAGTGCAACTTGTTGTTCATCAACCGAGTTAAAACAAATAGACTGCATATGTAAAAGAATTAAAGAGCATAGTTAATTAGACCATCCAAATGAGATTACTCTCAACATGTGAAGTTAACAGAAAGAGTCCTAATAAACAGATCCCATACTGTTAATTTTGTATACAAGAACAATTTATATAAAAAAGGGCAATACCTCAATTAGTTCTCCATTTCTCTTAAACACATCCTTCGGACTGTGGAAAGAAATGGTATATTCTTGGAGAGTTGAATCTGTTCTTTTGGCCTCAAGAGGGTCATTGGTTTTGAAGACACTATTCTGAGTAGGTAATCTAGACTCATTTTTAGAAATCTCATTGCTAACTTGAGTTTCAGTTTTACAATTCTCAGAGGTGGCTCGATCAACCAGGAAATCTTTATAACCATCTTGCCAGACAGTACACTTCGCCTTGTGAGAAGGAAAGCAATTAAGTCTGTCGTTCAAAAGGTAAGTAACAAGCTCCTTAGGATTAAGAGAAATTTCACAAAGTAAATCTAGCAAGGATTCAATGTCCTCATTTCCAGTCAGTTGCAATCTGTCAACTCTCTGACTAGAATTATGGCACGCAGATCTGGGTTGAGACTGACCAGATTCATACAACCAAGGAAGAGAAGATACAGGCAAGCCTTTTAATGCTTTCTGCGTAAGTAATGTCGTAAGTTGCTTGCTTAAAGAAGAAAAAATATATTCCAGAGAGGTTATTACTATCTTCGCACTGAAAAAGGGGAAAATATTTACCATGGTATTCTCACCATTATGCATTTCAGTTACCGAGGAATTAGTCAAGTGATGCTTGGCAAAAGTAACTACATACAACCATAAACAAGCCCCTATTAGCTGCCATCTATCATCTTCTGATATTAATCCTATTCGTGAATCAATTTGTTCTAGATTATTTTCTTCACATTTAGAATCTGGAATATTGTAGATATCATCCCTTGGCATGCCATGAACCCTCGACTCTGAGGTCTGATGTAAAATTTTCATCAACTCACTTGCAGTAACTCCAAATGATGACTGGCTGTTTGCAGACAAATTTAAAATTGATCTGACTATCAGAATTAGATCTTTTACGTCCCTCTTAATCCAAGAAAAAGCAATATGCACGCAACATTCAAGAAAATCTAGAACAACTAACGTTCTAGAAGTCAGAACTTCATCAAGAATACCACCATTGTAAAGTTTGAAAACTGATCTAAAAGTGCTCAATGAATAGAGCAAATTCTGCAGGCAAAACTTGACTGGATAAAACTGGCTGTGGTAATTCTTTCTAAAGTCGACACTATTACTAAAATTCAATTTCAGAGTTGAGTCAGTCAAACCGCAGAAGACCACATATCTAGCTACCAAATATGAGATTTCTTTGCTTGATTTTGAAAGCATCCTTGGCAGATTGGAATTTAAAGTAAAACCATCAGGGCCATAGCAATCGGTTTTCCACCCTCCAAAACTATAGCTCTCTAAAAACAAATAACCAGAATATAGATGTTCCTTGTTGCAAGACAGTATTAATACCTGCAAGGAAGAAAAGTGATGACACCAAATCAGAAAAGAATTAAAGGAAATAGAAACAAGTGATTTCCAAAATAAATAACAAAGTTAATTATTGGAAGCAAAATGGGCAATAAATTGTAAGGGTTTTGAAACTGCATTTCATACCTTGTTACTCAAGTCAACTGGATTCAGCGAATATTTCTGTTCAAATGTTGACATCACCACGTTCAGCTTATCTTTGGATTTCCTTATCTGGAGTTCCTCTTTCTGAATATCACACCCATGGATGGTCAATTTTTCTGACGGTAATAAATCAGTGGATGGGGAGTTTAGATTATCATACAGCAACATTGTGATATACTGCAATGCAATACTTAATTTAGCTTTTGACTCTAAATGACAAGCCACTTCTCCCAGCAGCCAGTTACAAGCTCCATTACTCAAGAATGAATTCAGTAATCCATGGAAAATATTGTGACTTCCAGTGCCTGGTAAGTTTATCTTATATTTACCCTCTATGCCAAAAGAGGAAGTCAAACATTCAAGCGCTTCAAACTACGAAGAAAAAATACTACTGTTAGATTTGATTGCTAACAACTTGAAACATATATGAAGCAAAATTAGAATAAATTATAATGTGCATCCTATCACATAAGATGCCATGTTAAAGAAGGATATGTCAAACTTATCCATCAGTGGTGCTTGTTAGAACTTTTCATGATACAGCTTACAATCAAACCCTTCATATTCTAATCAATATATAAGAACGTTCACAACATTTTGCAAAGTGGATAAGACAATTTATATATATATATATATATATATATATATATATATATATATATATATATATATATATATATTATCTAGTTGATTTTCTTTTTTGATAAAATTATATAAAACAATGCATCATGTTAAAATAAAAGGGTAGGGATATCCAGTTGATATTGAAAATCCAAATTTTGATAGAAAATCAAATGAACCCATATCTTAAAAAAAAAAAAAACTACACGTGCACAATTTAGTAACATGCAAATGACAATAATAGGTGTCACTCATAGATAGAAAAGAATATTAGTTATTACAGAAAAGTTCTAAAATGAACTTACAGGTAGTCCGCATCTCTTCAAGGCAATCGAAACCATCACCATTGCTAATTTGGACAGCGTTATAGCCAAGTAGTCACCAATTGAATTTTTCAAACTATTTGTGGTAGCTAAAATTGCACAATAGCGACCAATACTTGGATCTGAAAAAACAGCCTTATTGGCGGAAGTAGGGGGTTTACTGGTCATAGGCCCCATTTGACAATTGATTAAATTATTCATGCATTGAGAATAATTACCCAACATGCACTACAAAACCAAAATCATACACTTCAATTGAATGGAATGAAGAAAAACACTCAAAATGAGAAGTAAGAGCAATAAGGATTAAACAAGGGTCACTTCAAGCATGCTCGAAAGCCAGTAATCCCCTTTTTCCATTGCAGAAGATAGCAGAAAATTTGATATAAGTTGGTGCTCCAGTGGCCCACCAATCCCCTGAATAAGCCGGCAAATTACAAGGGCAAGTTGTTCATCGCCAAGGTTTTTTGCACTGACTGTAACAGTAGAAGAAGGATCACCTCCCAATAAGAAAACCATATGTTCATATCTTTTGACTCCTTTGACTTCACTAAATCTTTCTCGGTAAATCTTTTTGCAGAATATACAAACAATGTGTTTAGCATACAGACTCCAAGGAGCAACCGACCATCCCCTATAGTGATCCAATTCAAAGCAATGACAGCCCCAGTCAAGGATATAACATCTTCCAGCAAAAAATTCCCACCACCTACCAGACACACAGGTTCCCATATATGAAGGTTATTGTTACTCTGTCCATCCGAGCCAATGGTAGCAATTTTACCACCACAAGTAGACAAAGAAATTGCACTTACTGGGCCTTGATGAGCATTGAGCATACCCACAATCTCCCATGGAAGGAACTCACTTTTAGAATTTGTAGTGTTTTCACCATAACATATTCTCCACAATTTCAACATGCCATCAGAGCAGCCTGTAGTCATAGTGTACATGCAAGAATTCATCTCATAACCGGTAGAAAAGGCGGCATGATTTTGGACAGGTAATGCTTGAACATCAGGTGGGAGGACAGCAACACTGGTGACTTGGTCATGATCATAAGGATCTGGTAAAAATGATGAGCACATGCCAGCAGTTGCATATACTTGTTTTCCTGCAAAATGAACTACATTTCTCTTCAAATCAGAGACCATCTCAGAACCAGAATCACATTTACAGTTGCTTCCAGATGGATCCTCTAAGTGCAGGACCACTTTCCATGATAAAGCCTGAAACTTGTCCATCCATATGCCACATAGCAAGAAGCCATTTTAAAAAATAGAGCATCCATTGGCAGAAGTCATTGTTGTGGTGAAAATGTGGTCAGGCGGACCATCACGACCAAGACCACCAAAGGGAATTGAGAGTATTTTCTGATATAGGAGAGCCTCTTCTTTCTCAGATACTTGAATCACAAAACAGTCAATTCCATCAGCATGCGCTAGAAGAAGAAAGTGGTTCTCCCCCAAAACTAAAGGTGCCCCATCTTACAGCAGAATATTTAGTAACCGATGAAATATCATGGAGAATAATTTTCCCCAGAATTTTCCATAATGGATGGATGGCTGCTGGCACACGAAGAGTGTAACTAGAAGCAGTTGAAAGGGACCAGAAAAGGAGGGAACCATTACAATCTAAAGAGACAGCAAGATCCATTTCAGAATAACATGGATGCACATCAAGTTCCACTATCTTCCCAGTGTGGCCATCTTGTTTTAAAACTCCACCTGAAACACATGAAAGACATTTCTCCATGCTAGTCTGAGATGACGATTCATCTTCTTTACTATTTGACATTGGATTATATAATTGCAACCAACTGAAAGAATTATCTGGTAACAGCTGAAGCAAGGAGCAATGAACTGGTGGACCATATGGCTGAATTCTTGAAGCAACAGCGTTTACAAAAACTGGCCGATCTTTGAGATACAAATGGTCAGAATTGAAATTTTTCCACCCTTTGAATTCCATCAACTCCTGTGTCTTCCACAAAGTGACCCTTGGAAATCTTAGCGGGGCTGAATCATCGAGACAATAGATGGCCCAGAAAGTCAAGGCTGACCCAGGACCCACACTAATAATCCACTCACATTTGCCAATATGATTATGTTCAGAAGTTTCTGATGTCAAACAATAATTACCCCCTTCAACTTCACAAACTATGCCTCCATATTCTGTTGCCCAAGAAATAAATATGTCCATGTCAATAGTTCCCCTTAAATGCGGGTTTATTTCAATTACTGCAATAACATGATATGTTCTTTTAAGAGTTTTTTTATCATGCACATCCTTACTCGATTTTTTATTTCTCCCATTTTCAATCTCACTCCACAATCTTACTGCGCCATCTAAACAACATGTCAAAAGCACATCCCTCCATGAGCATGAAGTATTTTTTTCTGATTGTGCTGCATTTGATGGCCTCCACTGAATCATACATACAGGTTGAGGCTGAAATAATTGGAGCTTAGTAAATCCAGATTTTCCATCCCTATGATAGACAGACACACATAAGCATTCCTTGCTAGACATAGGTGATGACTTTTTGCCATCTGCTCCAGTGGCTGTCATGCAATTGGATGAACTTGCAGCAGTGGCTATGGGTCCTTGAGCAAACAAGGTTGCAGAAACCATAGTTTGAGGAATATCTGAACTGGATTTCCATGTCATTTCCCACGACATGTTCTTCCTCACCCACGAGGCAACAGAAACGCCTGCTGCAATGAGGCCATCGCCTGACCCCGTCCATTCAATGGCCTCTACTGTAAATGACTGCACAATTCCTGCAGTCTGCCTCCAACAGAAAGAACCTAAAGTTGTCAGATGTCTGGTTACTTTAACATCAACCTAGAAAGATGTTTATAAGTTCTCCTCAATTAAAATATTCAAAAAGAGAAGACATACATTTGAAAGAATAACAATCACACGAATTTGACAGAGACATGACATTGTACTTGAGCAAATATATGCAAAAACAAAAACAAAAAAACAATGAAATGAAGTCCATCTGGGTTAGAGTGAATTCATGCATTCAATAATATAGCAGGTTGCTAGATTTGTATTTACGCAGTAGATGGTTTGGAAAATATGTATGAACATGAGAAGTCATTTTGCTATTCCAAAGTATAGTTCATCTCATGTTCCTCTTATCAATTTCTTGTGGTTTACATTTCCAATCTAATTATGGATCTCATGTCCCTATTATCATTGAACTTCATCATTTGACAATGATACATCTTTACAAACATCTTGACAACGGAACAAAGCCCACAAACATTGTAAATGGAAGGATAGTGAACAAGTTTACGTCTTTTATGCAAATTTCTAACTACGGAAGATTTATATCGCAGATTGGATAAAAGGAACTTAAGCCATAAATCGTTCATAAACATTCAATGCCATAAAATTTCTCATGTTTCGTTGATAAAAAATAAACAATGTGATGATATCTATTACTCGGATCGTCCCCGGTGCACAGTGAATAAAACCGGATAAAATTTCTGGCCGCCGCCGCGATCTCGCCCACCGAAGGGCGTGCTGGACACCACCTGACAGCATTCACATCCGCAAGCTCATCCCCCGCGTCCGAAGGAGGTGGCTCGATGACCTGCTGCAAAAGCGAGCCAACAAGAGTCTCGTGCTCGTACAGAGGATTAGGGAAGTGGGAGATAACGAGTAGGGAAGATGCACCATAGGAGACCCATGAGGCGCCGCCAAACTCCGGGAGCCAATCCACGGCAGACTTCCGACGATTGGGGGCAGGAGGTAGAATTTGGGATCGGAGGAGGTGGAGCGGGAGGAGGAGGGCAGTGATCTCATCGGGATCGTTGGGGAGGGTGGTGGCCGGCGCCGGCCCGCGTTCGGCTTCTTCCAGCATGGCGATGGTTCTCTCGGCGCGGAGGGAAACGAGTGGAGAGATCTCGCGCTGCTCGGAGTGATGGAAGAATACTAATACTGCTTAAAATTACTAAAATACCCTTCATGATATTTAAAATTATAAATTAATAAATTTCTGTAAATATTTGGTGATAACCCCACTTTTTTAATTAAATTTAAAAATAACTAGTTAAATCAGGGTGGTTTGGTTCATACAAATTGAAGAGTTAGAAATTTAAAATATAACTGGTGTCTTGGAATTTGAAGGATTTTTTAAATTCCAATTAATTTTGGGATTTTGAAAGTTTAACAACTCTTTTAAATTTTAACTCCAGGTTCTTAAAATGTTTCAAACTTTTCAAGTTTTATAAATTAATTTAGAGTTTGAAGATATTCTAGCTATTTATATTCCATAAATTAATTTTAAATTTTCAATGGTTTTGAATTTTTATTCTACAAATCCACATAAAAAAATTATATGGGAACTCTATGATAAAAGTCACTCCTCATTTTTACAACCGGAGATTGTTGTATCATGAAAAGCATGTGTTAGTTTAAACTTAAACATTAAAGATGTTGAATCAACTTTAAAAAAAAGTATGAAATACATGCCTTAGTATCATGATTATTGGTAATTACATCATCTTTAAAATTGATGCTTATATTTGATTAACTAGTGGTTGTGAGCTGAGAAAAGTTTTTCAAACAAATTTGCCCTTCACATTATTGGTGATTACATCATCTTTAGAATCGATGTTTTGTAATTTGGTTATCAGGTTATGAGATTTTCTTTTCTTGTGTTTGATTGAGTGAAGAGAATGTGAAAATTTTATTTTATTTTTTTCCTATTTTTTTTTAGCTTTTGTTTATTTTAGATAATTTTGGTTGTTCTAATGATTTTATATGAGCATTTTGTAGATTTTTTCTAGTTGTTGCATTTAATTGACTTGGATAATTCATTAACAATAAAGAAAATAAGTGGAGTGAACAGGAACTTGAAAAGCAAAAAAAAATGCAATTTTTTGTCATATAATGAGATATGGGTTAAGAGAACACTTGTACATTTATGTTGATCAGTCTTTGATTATGGTGCAATTATTAAATATATTGATTAAAATAGCTTATAGTTGTACAATGGAAAAATGACCTGATGCAAGCTATTGTTTGTTGTGCCTGTTGCTCCATGGAATTTGCATACTTGCATGTGTGTCTTTTATGAGGTGTTATATTGTGAAAACTCGGGTGGTTGATAAGCATGAGCTTAGGTGATTCAACCTTCTCTCTCTTAGTGCTTTCTTTCCATCATCTCCTCTCCATTCAACCGATCTTCACCCAAGCTTGTCTCACCAAACCCTCAAACCCCCGAAGTCATTTGGCCTGGTTTGAAAAGCAGGGTATTCCCTGATCTTTCAGTATCACGGCTTGGCACGTGCCTCCAATTACAATATAAAAGCAATAACATCATATGAAGATATGTGTCAAAATATGATAGAAGAGAACTAGAGAATACTCTGCTTCTCAAACTAGGCGAGATGAGTTCACTAACCCCAACCACAACAACACCCTTTCAATCAACAATCATTGCATTCTAACCCCCTTAGACTAGGTCGGTTCCACTGGTTACCGGTCGAACCGGCAGGTTCATCGGATTTTTACCGGTTTTTGTCAAATCCAAGTTAAGCACCATGATCGGACTGGCCTCATAACTGGTTCCTGGGTTTTTCGGTTGAACTGGCCAATTTGGTCCGGGTCTGTCAACACCAATTATTAACCCCAACCATAGAAAAGTAAAAAACCTAATTAAATCTTTACTTGAATAATAATTATTTATCTATCAGCCAATAATCCAAGTTGCAGAAGATTCGATTCACAGCTCCGCGCTTCTTTTGCTCGACAAGGGGAGAAACTAGGAATTTTGAAATGCCTAAACCCTCTCTCTCATTGATGGATCCCGATGACCTCACCGATGGAGTCGCTGAAGAGCCACTGGCTCACGCCATGGAAGGGGAGGAAGATGGAGACATCGAGGAGGAAGCAGAGGACGACGATGAAGAGGAGAAGGAGGAGGAGTACCGGCTTGAATTCGATGTGGAGATGGACCCTTTGGGCTTGGCGCAAGAGGGCGTTGATGGTGGTGTGGAGCTTTACCGCCAGTTCGAGCGTCTTGAGTACGAGGCTCTCGCTGAGCGGAAGCGGAAGGCCCTCCAGGACCAACCGCGGTGAATTGATACTCCTCTTTCTTGTTGGATTTATTCGAAAAACATCTTCTTGGATTCAACAATCGAAGAGTTACTCTTGTACTGGTTTGCAATTTTTTACTGATAGGGGTGAGCCTGTGAAGAAGCCGAGGCAAGATGAGTACCTGGGAGCGACCATGGAGGAGATCAATGAGATGATGAAGTTTGGCTCACGCAGGAAGTCTAGAGCTGTATGAACTCTTATTCTGATTTGAAGCATAAAACATTTTGTTCCTTTGTTGTGTTTTAATATTCTCTCAATGTCTTCTTTGATAATTTTAATATCTAAAATGTGATATTTGGTGTGAAAAACTAGTTGAACAAACACTTTGGAAGCGGGGAAATGTGTAAAACAATAGGTTCTATTGGACTAATATGCTATTTGATTGTTTTTAGGATCTTATAAAGTGGAATTCTTTGGGGTAGGTCATTGTTAAGTTTTTCGTGGTATTTGTTTTTCATTTGCAAGGTTGTTCAGATTAATGTAACTTTTTTGCACGTCTAGGGTGCTGACTTTTGTTTTATGTTCAGCTTAAGAAACGAGGAAGGCGGAAGGGGTCACGGAAGAAACTTAGCCCTGAAGTCACTAGAAAGATTGGTGATGCTACTCTTCATTATGCATCTGGAGATTATGACAAGGTGATTTCTTTGCTTCCACAATTTTGATTTCTGGTTTTTGGCTGATTTTTTTATCCTTTCAAACATGTTACCCTGGTTGGATATTGTGTATATTGTTATTCTCTCTCTCTCTCTCTCTCTCTCTCTTTTTAAATTGTAGAAGCTAACATCGATGTTGATGCTAGAAACACAAGAGGCCTAATTGTTCTTGGTTTGATGGGAAGTATGTCCTTAAATCCAAAAACATGCAGATGAGATCATGAGAGTAAAATGGGTGATTATATTAAAGAATTTATAGGAATTTGGGATATGAGATAACAAACTTTGGATTCTATAGCACTTAAAGTCTCCGTTTGTTCATGATAAATTCCTTAATGCTCCTGTTCCAAGCTTGGTAAAATTTGCTTTTAGAAGATTGATTGTGCATTTTGAGTCTTTTCTAAAGTTAATTATCAAAATTGTGATTTTTTTTTTAGTTATTGTATGATAGTACTCATAATTTATAAAATACAGGCAGACTTAATTTTTGCCATTAGATTGTTTCTGTATATTATTTCAAACTTCAATTAATTAGGCTGTTCCTAACATTAAATGCAGGCAATTCCATTACTAGAAGAAGTTGTGCGTATTGCCCCAAATTTGCCTGATGCGTACTATATACTTGGTCTTATTTATGATGCCATGGGTAACCGGAAAAAGGCGCTTAACTTTCATATGATTGCTGCACATTTGTCACCCAAGGACCCAGCTCTCTGGAGAAAGCTCATAGCATGGTTAATGAATGCTCTCTTAAATCCGGACAATTTAATTTTGTGCAACCTCAATTCACTGTATAATAACCCCTCGACCTCTCTTGCTAGAATTAGCCGTCACTTCTTTCTCATTATTATTATTTTTTAATTCTTTCATGATGTATGATACTAGCCTACTTATGTTTGTTCCTGTCAAGAAAAATTTGAATGCCATTGATAAACACTTCTAGTTTTTACCATTTTCTTTTGATTTGTTTTAGATTTAGATGGAAAAAATTTTAGCTTGTGATGGCTATTGAGTTGGACTGGTTTATCTGTTGGTAGTTTCTGAATATTTAAGTTTTAGTTTTCGCAGCTTTGTGCTTTAGGTGTCATAGGTACTATACCAGACATCTCGGGTTGAAGTAACATTTCCATAAGTGGTAAAAGTGTATTATTGCAGTGTGATTTGACATAATGTAGTATTTACTATGACGGATGCGCCAGCATATAGAATTGTAATTGATTAAGTTATCTTGCTCTCTCCATCTGGTTTATTACTCATTTTTCAGTGTCATCTACTTATGTGACAGTTCCTACTTAAGCTTTTAATGCAAGGTTATTATCATTTCCAAGGATAAAATTCATTTAATTTGGAATTGAAAATATGCAGCATTTGTTCTTATGTTTGTCTGGTTTTTTTCCTAACCTTTTTTTTGGTTTAAGCCTTCTCATGTTTTAAAACAAGTCTCCTGTAAGTGCTTCTGTGGTTTAAACCTTCTCAAGTTTTAAACAAGTCTCCTGTAAGTGATTCTGTGGTTTAAACCTTCTCATGTTTTAAACCAAGTCTCCTGTAAGTGCCTCTGTGTTGTCTATTTCTGGATATGGATATTCTCATTAACACTTGATGTACATGCTAGATATGTTGTAACCTGACTCATATCTGCCTAGCTGTTCTACATTCTTAATTTGTGATTTATCAATGTTTTTTTTATTAAATCTTTTCAACTGTTCTACTTTTATGAAATAACAGAAATATTCTTAAATGCCAGCTAGTTTCTCCATAGCATATTTAGATTTCTACTTTATGCATACAATGGAAAGGTTCTCTTTGGGAAATTTTCTCTGCTTTAGTGACAAATTGTTGTTGGTTTTTCTTATGCACACCATTTCCTTCAATGCAGTGAAGAAAAAAATACTGGTCAAGTGAGGTATTGTCTTTCAAAGGCAATAACATCAGATCCAAAAGATGTGGGACTTAGGTTTGGCCGGGCTTTGTTATATTGTGAGCTTGGAGAGTATCAGAAGGCTGCTGAATCATATGATCAGATAGTAGCTCTCTATCCTGGCAATATTGTAGCACGCAAGATGGCTGCTAAGGTTAACATGTTTTTGTGTTTTTATGGATCTCTCTTTTATTTTCTCTCTGGCAGGAATCAAGAGAATGAAACTCTACTTCTACACACGGTCAATATTGCTTAAGTTTGTTAAGTACATATCAGTAAATAGGTGTAGCTGAACAAATCTCTCCATCAAAATCCATTTATAATAGCGAAGCAGTTGCACCTTTTTCTTACTGAATCAGACAGCTTAACGTGACTGTAATTGTTTGAGATAGTAATCTGTTTCATTGATGTTTTTGACCAGTTTTACAAAAAAAATCCTGGGTCAGGTTTCTTTGATCATATCTAAGCATCAAATGGCTAAACAATCCTGCAGCAGTGCTTATAGTTAGGTCCAGTGAAGAAATGGATAAACTTCCATGGCTTTAACTCAGTAAACAAAAGACTCACGCCCTTAGTTTAAATAATGCCTGACTTATGTCCTTAGTTTAAATAATGCCTAATCTAATTATGTCTTAAAAATTAATCAGCACCCAAAATATATGGGATTCTCATAGGACTAGTATATCTTGATTTGAGGATTCACTATTCAGTGAAAGTTTTGGTTGTTAAGATTTATGATCCCTTAGTTCCATGCGGAGAACTTGTTCCTGTGGAGCTCGTATATTAATTTTGTCAGTCAAATAAATATCGTATTCTTTTAGGGTAACCATTATTTAAAATTTTCGATTATAACTACTGAAAAGATGATCTATCTTTTGCTTTTCTCCTTGGTTTATGATCTGTATAAATTAAGACAATTAATTTAATTTCTTGTTTCAATCTATTTCACTGAAACTTAGGTTAGAATTTATGACCATGATATCATGTACACCCCCACCCACAGAATATAACACAACATTTAACAGAGTTGCTAATATTTTAACACATAGTCTCATAGAGAATGGGATTCAAATGTTGTGTGATTGTGACAGATGTACCAAGAATGCAGTCAGCTTGAGAAGGCTATTAGTATTTTGGAGGACTATGTCAAGACCTATTCTTCAGAAGCTGATATTGGCATTCTTACCCTGCTCATTGACTTCCTTATGGAAAATAATTCACATGTTCTGGCACTTCATCAGATTGAATATGCCGCTAAGTCAGTTTGTCAATCTGATAAGGAATTACCACTTCATCTGAAAGCGAAAGCAGTAATTTGTCATGCATATCTTGGAAATATTGAATTTGTTAAGGTATTTTCCTTTTTAGGTGACATCTTATGCATTTTCTTGAGTTGAAAAAATATTTGTGATGAACCAACCTTTATCATGCCAAATCTCTCTTCCTTTTCCTATCCCCGTGGTGATATTGGCATCTATATTATTTATCCATGTTCTTTGCTAATTGTCTCCAACAAGCATGTAAACGCTTAGCTCATGCTTAAGAGCCAGTGTGTTCAAAGTTTAGGTTTAAGAACTCTGCAAGTTCAAATGTTTGTTTTTGTAGATGCCCTTTCATAGCTCTTGTTAAGATGTAAAATACCTCAACTAACAAATTTATGTCCAATCCTTTCCAGAATTTCCTCATGGATGTGGAATCAGTGGGCACTGAAAATTGTGCTGACATGATTACTGAAATTGGCGATTCATTGAGAGAACTTCAGTATTTTGATGTTGCAATGAAGTTTTACTTAAAGTTGGAGCATACTGCTGGTGAGGATAATGTAGGTAAACTGTGTGGTATTTGTTCATCTATTATTACTTCTTGGTAATCTTAGATATCATGTTAAAAGTCAGCAGTTGTTTGCCAATTGACATTTATTATCCTGAGAACATATTTGATATAGTTAGAAATTATTTTCTCTGGCAGCATTCTTTGAATTATTGCATATTTAATAGTAAAGATATAGCTTTTGGCAAAATTGATATGGTAATGTGCCAGATTTTGTGTGCTACCTGCCTAATTTTAACTAGTTTAGGGATTCTTTGAATAATAGATCATGAGGCATTATGATTTGGAATTTTCATTTATGTATTTTGTTTAATCAATTTTCATGTTGGTTGTTATACATGTTATATACTTTTTTATTTTATTTTATTTATCTTGATCTATTCATTTTAATCTTTGGTGCATAAAAGTAATCATAAATTCCCTTTTCTGCATTCAACAATTTGAAGGTTATATATTGCTATTCAAATAATTAATCTTGTTTTGCTGAAAAATCTTTCTAGCTTGATCTTTCTATATGTTGCTTTATTCATAATGATTTACAGCTGTCTCATGTTTTGTTTTTGGTTAATTGTTGTTCTTTGAAGCTCATGCTTTTGACCTTTTAGATGATTTATGTATAATGTCTTTCTTTTTTTATGTGAGGCCGTATGATGCTTCTGGCAATGTGCTTGGCAAATTCTACTGCAGTTTAATTAAATCCATTTTTCTTGTTTGAATTTTACAGGGTAACTTACATCTAAAAATTGCTCAATGTTATGCATCCAAGATGGAAAGAGGGCATGCAATTTCATTCTTCTATAAAGGTTTCCTTCTAATTTCTCTAGTTTATGACTAAAGAATCAAAGGGAAGCTTTTGGTTTGTAAAGTTCATTTAGTCAGGCTGGGACTAATGCTTTTGCAGTTTTATATACATTGAAGGACTGGATATATATATATATATATAGTCACCTTTAGTACTTTATTTCTATGATTTTATAACTCAAGTTCAAAGCATCTTTCTTTGAAGCATAGTCATGAATGTTGGACGGATTGTTGTGTTATGATCTTACAAGAATATCAGTCATCATGTTGTCAAATAATTTGTTTTTAGCAATTATACTTTCATTAAGCATTTGTTTTATTAAAGCTCTCCTATTCCTTGAAAAAAAAACTCCCTTTGATTTTCTTGCCATGTATTTTCCATTTTTCTAGCAAATCATTGGCCACCTGTTAAGTCTTATATTCACCTCGCCTTGCTTATTTAGTTATGAATCCAGGCTTTTATCCACTCTCCTTCGTGCCATCTTCAACCTCTGAAGTGATGGATATAGTATTGAATGTTGATGGATGTGATATAAGTGTGATGCACTTAAGTCCCTGAAGATGTATTCTTGTGTCCTTTAAGATAAAGTAGGTTACATGCTGCTAACTAAGGTTATTTGATAGAAGGATGCACTCCTATGCCCCAATGAATATGATTTCAAGAAATTAGTGTTGTTGTTCTGCACTTTTTTGAAATTTGATGTGTATGAGATACTCTGAGCTAAAATGGGCTTTGCGTGGTCATCTAGGGTTAGGAGATTAAAAGATACACTTGTCTTTATGGTTAGTTAAAACTAATGAATTTGCTTTTGAGAAATTGATGCTTCAGTTGTGTGCTTGATGGGTTTCAAATATTATTTATACTGTTTGAAATTTGAGAGTTGCACTTCCTTTCAGCATTATCTAGGCTGGAGAACAATATTGATGCCCGTTCAACCCTTTGCTCTCTTCTTCTCGAGGAAGGAAAAGAGGATGAAGCAATTGGTGTGCTCTCACCTCCTAAAGATCTGGGTAATCAATTGCAGTTATTTCCTTTGCATTGTGAACTTTGATTAAATCATCTTTGAAGCTCCATTTTTTCTGCTCATATCTATTTTTTAATTTTTTGTTGCTCCCTAATGTCCTGCAAAATATTTTTCCAGAACAGATATCCAACTTAGATTCACAAGCAAAATCTTGGTGGCTCAATGGGAAAATTAGATTACAGCTTGGTAAAATATATCATGTAAAAGATATGCTCAAGGACTTTGTTGATGCCATATTTTCATGCATCAAGGAGACGCTAACAATTGAGATCTTGAATCAAAAGGTTTTAATGTCTGTGTCCTATGAAAACTTTCTTTTTATTTATATTAGCAGATGCACTTTTCTCTTTTTCAACATTTATTCAGCAAATGATTATGTTGCATTTGCTTCCTCTGCTTGATGCCATTCTTGCAATAGTTCAAGCCCATTTTCTCTTGGCTGAAAAGCCTGTAGAATTTGAGGAAGTAGATAGTATGTGTTAAGTAGTCTGACCAAGCTTCTTTTATGTTATACTTCTGATGCTGGTCATGTTTAACTCAAAAAAGGTGAAATCAAAGAAAAAACTTACAAAAAGCATGCTTGTTGAGAGAGCCAAATTATTGGATGAAGCACAGACTGCTAATGTGTTTCAAGGTTTCAAACCAATTGCAACTGCATCAGATTTGTAAGTTTGCTATTCATAGTGATTATGTGAATTCAGTTTCGAAATGTAGAGTGCTTATTACTTCTTTCTATGCTTTTCTAATGTGTGATGTGGTAGTAATTCCTGACATGAAAGCTAACTTCCTGAAGTTTCTTGAGCTTGGGTTATAAATTCAGTAACATGCACTGTAGAAATTCGAACTCATGGCTTTCCGTGATATACTTAGATCCAATTGCTTATGTTGATGATTTCCTTGAAGTCATTTTTATCATATTAACTAATAGTCCTACATCAATTGATGTATTAACTTTGGATTTGAATATGCAAGTCTTGGTCTCTTATCCTATAATCTTAAGCTTTTGGGTTGAATTGAGTTCATATAATATGTTTGGATTGGTTTGCATTTTAACAATTTTGTTTTCATTTTAGCCATTTTGTGTGTTCATTGCATCTGCCAGTTAAGTTATATGTGTAGATTAGTTCTTTCACACCCATATAGTTGTATGGGTGTGTGACTAAAAATTTTACATCAAATACTCCTTGAAGATCTAACAAATCTGTGGCCATTGATTGTCCATCTAGCTTACCCCATGTAGCATTGCCTATGTTTGTTTCATTGCGTATGTTGTGTCTATGCATGTTTACATTTATTGGATCACATGTCTCACGTGAATTACTCATATATGATTTAATTTTTCACCATTTGTGTAGTCCTCAAGTTTCATGTGAGCAAGCCAAATGAATTTTACTTGTTTCTTTTATATTTCTTGTCTTTGGTTGCATAAATCTGGTTTCAATGTTAAGAAGGTAGTTAAATCCCTTGCTAAGGAGTAAATGCGAGCATTTTGAACCCCATATGTTATTTAATTTTTATATGATCATCCTTCGCATGGGTTTTTTATTTTTATTTTTATTTTCCATACTCATACGTGTCCTTGCTTTATTGTTTGGAGAGTCAAAGCATCTAGAGCTAAGAAGTCACTCCAAAAGAAGGCAGTTATCAGAGAAGAAAAGAAAGCAGCAGCTTTAGCTGCTGGTATGGATTGGCAAAGTGATAATTCAGAGGATGAGACTCCAGTAAGATAGTGTTATCTTGTTTCTTTTGCCCGGTTTATCTCTTTTCTCTTTTATTTTGATATGATCAATATTTGTTCGGTTTTGGTTTTGATATATCCAGAGAAAGTCACCACAATCCAGAATTTTTGAAGAATGAGGAACATTACCAACTGATAATAGATGTTAGTATTTTCCTTAGTGTTTCTTGGCTGTTAACATGTTTGTGCATCATCTCTTTGGTGTTTTTTGAGCTTCAGTTGCAATATGGTAGGTTATTTGGAATTTTGTTTCCTGAATATGTGGATTTGGAATTCTAAGTTATGTATCTCTTAGTAATGATTATGGATAATTCAAGTCATGTAATTCTACTGATGTTAATTCACGTAAAAAAGGTGAAAGCAGTAACAATAACATGCTTGCTCGAGGAGCACCCCTGAATTTTATCTTGAGTTTGATAGTCTAAAGCATGTTGAACCAGTTCCACTTGAAACATTTCTATAACTTGACCACCTCCATATTTTCAGAACAGGTGAATTAAACATAGAACTGTTCATATCAGAAGTCCTTGAATATTGAATTGTGAACTTTCTTTGAAGTGAATATATATGTATATATTGGTTCTTTCAACTGTGAGGCACTGTTATTAAGTTAAATCATGTTCTATTTGTGATTCCAATAAGATGTAAAAAAAAGTTATCATACTCCTATTGGAGACAATACTCAAATTAGCATATTTAAATTTGAATATAGTTGACTGATTTTTGCTTATTCATGACTCTTTATTGTCAAAGTATCATCTGAATATTTAGGCATGGTCCACAGGAATTAATGTATCACAGAAAGTCAACTTCATGAAAAGCCAGAACCATTCATTTCCTGATTACTACGTTCTGCTCATCATCGTATCATGCCTTCACTCATCAGGGCACACCAGGGCATGAAATCTAGTTTTACATTGCACTCACATGTTGTAACCTTTTGCTTGCCATGAGGTCTACATATATTTACTATAGGTGGCTAGGCGCATTTGCCTTTTATGCTTCAACCTGATTTGTTTCTCACAATCCAGGATGGTATCTTGTGTTTCTTAGATTCTTACTATTCATAACAAGAAATTGAATGATGTTAGATGCAGCATATTATTATTTTGTGCTTTCAGTGGTTGGCTTGCTCCCACTCCCTCATATTTATTTTCAAAATCATTGTGTGTTTTCTGCATGATTATTTTAACTTCTTCTATCATCTCTATTAATTTAATTTTTTATATTTTTTGTTTAACATTTGTAGCTTTGTAGAGCACTGGCATCCTTGCGACAATATTCGGATGCTCTAGAGGTTATTCTTTTAACTTTGAGATTAACAAACAGTACTATTTCTGACAAGCAAAAAGAGGAGCTTCGAGCTTTGGGTGCTCGTGAGTATACATTTCCCCATTCTCTTACCATAGATATCCAACTTTTACCTATTCAAAAAACCTTTTTTTTTTTGTCTTTTACATTCAGAAATTGAGTACAACACAACGGACCCAAAGTATGGATATGGCTTTGCACGAAATATAGTTCGCCAACATCCTCACAGCATAGCAGCCTGGAATTGCTACTATAAGGTTGTTTCAAGGTAAATAATATCATTAACTTTTTCAATTTTTATATGCTGTCTCACACCTGGGTCATCTCTTAATTTTGTCCTGCAATTCTTATTTGCTGAAGCATGTTATACACACAGGGTTTGTTCTCACATTCGTCTAAAGTTTGATTGGTCAACGTCATTCCATCTCTTGGTTCATTTTATTCAATCTATTTTCTTAGGTTAATTTTAGATTTCGCTAGGATAAACAGAAAATAGTGACATGAAGTTGTGGAACTGCACTTCAACCTCATGTGCAAAGTATGGAAATCCAAATAAAGTTACAGTTGTAGGCACACGTTAGGTAAATTATAACCTAATCAAATAGTTCAAAATAATCACCAAAGTCAACGGAATGTAGCGCTCACTTTCGCACATCGAAGCCCTACTGATTAAAGCTCATCTCATGAGATGCTTTGTGCTGTACATACTGCATTCCATAAAATAAAATAAAATAACAACAACAACAACAACTTAACAGCCATCTGTGAATTGTGCATGCAGAAGTAGATGTAGATGACGAAGGAATGTACTCCTGAACCTAATTGTTGGAAAAATTTGCACTGTAGGCTTTTTTAAAAAAGTACATATTATTACTTAAACATGGTCATTCCATTTCAACAAAAGACTCATAGTTCAACAGCTTTGAGTCCGCTATCCCGATCATGATTTTCCTACCCCAGAGGTGAAGGAAAGGTCTTTTCTTTTTTGACCGGTTGTGAGCGAGAAGTGATTCGAACCCCCGACACCGTAGTTCGTAGCCACGTGCTCTAATCTTTTGAGCTATAGGCCTCACCCCACTGGATCTATTTCTGGGAGTACCCTCATAAAAGAACCTTTACTCTTTTCAGCTATTCGGGTTAAGAAGATGTGAAAGCGCGTTTCTCTCTATAAGACTATAACAGCGTGTTTCAAGGTGTGAAGTGAGAGAGATGTCATAATTTGGGTTTTAAATAAGACGACCTTTTCATTTTTTATCTTTTTCGTATTTTATTTTTTATTTTAAAGGGGTGTTAAGCTTTTTATCATTTTGGCGTCGAGCTATTTTTCCGTGGTACCTCCCCACGGTATTATCACTGCAATAGAGTTTAACCACCAAGTTTGGGATGAATTGGTGTGGTTCCTTTGCACCTAGGACACCATAATATCAAATCATCAACGAAGAAAGGATGAGAGAAAAGCATATTGGCTAATGATTGTGAGGCCCCAATTCTTGACTGGAAGGGACACCAAAGGCCTCTGGCCTTTCATCCCTTGCATAGATAGAGAAGGGGGGTGGCCACTGTAAATGGCAAAGTAGAGACTGCTGCCATTTGTTACATATTTTATTGCTGTTACTAGGATAATAATGTAGCTTACGTCAATTTTTAGTACCCAATATATTAAATTTTCTAGTAGCCAACTTATGCATATTGATTATTTGATTGTGTTGTAGATTTGGAAGTCGGTTCAAAAAACACCCCAAGTTCCTCCACCATATGCGGACACAGAAAGATTGTGTACCTCCAATGATCATGCTGGGCCATCAGTTTACCATATTAAGCCAGCATCAATCAGCTGCTAGGGAATATCTTGAAGCATATAAATTGCAGCCAGAAAATCCACTCATCAACCTTTGTGTAGGTATGAATAATAGAACTTCCTTTCCGGTATGAGTTTTTTGCAGTAAAATTATCAATCTACTCTTCCCATCACAGGGACTGCCTTGATAAATTTAGCTCTTGGACATAGGCTTTGGAATAAACACCAATGTATAGCACAAGGCCTAGCCTTCCTCTATAACTATTTGCGCATCTGCAACGACAGTCAGGTATGGTTTGCCAATAAATATTTCTTACCAAACCAGAGAATCCCTAGTAGACTCTGACAAATTATTCAGAACATGTTTGTGTTTTTTTAACTCTCTATAAAAGAACATGATTTACCTTAGCCTCTTTTTTTTTTTTTTTTAACCATTGAAGCAACAAAGACGAATTTTATACCATATGATTTTGTATTCCTAATGTATCAACTTCAATGTTCATAAACCTTTTAGGATGCAATGTATAACATTGCGAGAGTATATCACCATGTCGGCCTTGTTACTCTGGTTGTTTCGTATTATGAAAAGGTTCTTACTACTCAAGAGAAGGACCATCCCATTCCTAGACTTCCTTATGAGGAGAACTTTTCGGCTTCTGATAATTATCATCCGGGGTTTTGTAGTCTTCACAGAGAAGCAGCCTACAATTTACACCTGATTTACAAGAAAAGTGGCGCTGTTGATCTTGCTAGACAAGTCTTGAAACAATATTGTAATCCTTAATCATTTCTTGTTGCTCCTATGATCTTTTTGTCTTGTAAATTATTGTTTTTTGTTGAAGATAATGATTATTTTTTAGGCAAGGCATGGCCAAAATTAGCCATTGCTTGTTTGTTTAGGTTAAGGAAAAGAAAAACAAGGAGAACTATTCATAGTTTTATTTTTGTAAGCCGGGGAAGGGTCGTTGCACGTATACATCTTATTGAAGTTTTAATCATTCATTGAGAGGAAGTCGAACTTTCATCTTGTGCATGATAATATCTTTTTCATTTTTTCATTATTTTTTTGTTAAAATTATATATCTATAGCTTGATTAGTACTCAAACTATCACTTTAACATATTTTTAGTTGAAATTTATTTTTGATTGGAGGAATAAGTTATTAGGAATGTAGAAAAAAAAAAGGTAAGATGGGATAATATTTATATATAAAACTTATAATTAGTATCGTTTTTAATTTATAAGCTATAATTAAATATCAATATTCTATTGAATTATTTGAATTAAATAAACATTGTTATTGATTTTAATTAAGATAATTAACCAATTTAAATAAATAATTTTTATTTATTAAATATGCAAGTATTATTATTATTCATTTGAATTAATATAATTGAATATTTAATTATAATAATTAAGTATTTTAATTATTATGTGATTTAATTACTATAATTAATAATTTAGATTAATGATTTACATTTAATTAAGTACATCATCAGGGTAAAAACATAATTTCACTCTAATTATTGTAATTAAATATCTAAATTAAGTAATTCATGTGTCTTATTAATCATTAGATTTATTATAATATTTATTTATTGAATATTCAAGTA
Source organism: Dioscorea alata (assembly GCA_020875875.1). Lineage (NCBI taxonomy): Eukaryota > Viridiplantae > Streptophyta > Magnoliopsida > Dioscoreales > Dioscoreaceae > Dioscorea > Dioscorea alata. Next base: position 11,833,552 of record CM037023.1, read on the forward strand.
TTATTATACATTTAATAATATAATTAAATATTTAATTATTATAATTAATGGGTATGGTAATCAAAAAGCATCCTAAATATTTTTACAATCCAAAAGCAACACGACTCCAATTTTCATATTTAAATGGAAAAGAAACTTTAATTAATAATTTTTTTATGACTTAAATCTTAGCTTTTTTCCTCTCTCTAATTATCTTAAATGACATAATAATATAATATATGCCACCGCTAGGCAATGGCATCTTATTTTTTAGCTAACAAGCTGTCAGTTATCATACTTAAAACATACAGTTTAGGACTCTATTTTAGTTATAAATTATTGAATCAATTGAATTAAAATTATTGGATCAATTAAATCCAGCAAATCCATAATATTTAATTTAATAATAAATAAAATTCATAGAGGATCCAAAAACACTAAATCAGGCATGATTCGAACTCGTTTTAATTCTGCTTAAATTGAGCACGAATAAAGACCTCAATCATATACGTATCACATACTTTAAATTCTAATGAAAGGAAGAATACAAAAGAAAATTCTCTTGTGAGTTGTGGGCAACAAGCGCCTCATTTAACTTTCATTAATTGAACTTTAGTCTTTTCTATATATATATATATATATATATAATTTATAATACTTTGGTTTAACTTTTTATAATCAAATAATTTTCCAAAATACTTAAATTTATTAAGGACATTTATCTTGTATGAAGATATTCTCTTTACTAAATCAATAATACAAAACACTTTTTTTTTTTAATGTAACAAGCGCATATACTATCAGAGATAATAACAATTCATCCGTGCACCCTCACTCAATTGACAAAAGAATTAAATTATAAATCCATTCTCATATCCAAAAATTTTTGACACCACCATGTCTAACACATTTTAAACTTGATAATAACACGTTTTAAACTTTGAATGTTTAAGTTTAAACTAACACATGCTTTTCATGATACAACAATCTCCGGTTGTAAAAATGAGGAGTGACTTTTATCATAGAGTTCCCAATATAATTTCTTTTATGTGGGTTTGTAGAATAAAAATTAAAAACCATTGAAAATTTAAAATTAATTTTTGGAATATAAATAGCTAGAATATCTTCAAACTCTAAATTAATTTATAAAACTTGAAAAGTTTGAAATATTTTAAGAACATGGAGTTAAAATTTAAAAGAGTTGTTAAACTTTCAAAATCCCAAAATTAATTGGAATTTTAAAAATCCTTCAAATTCCAAGACACCAGTTATATTTTAAATTTCCAACTCTTCAATTTGTATGAACCAAACCACCCCTGATTTAACTAGTTATTTTTAAATTTAATTAAAAAAAGTGGCGTTATCACCAAATATTTACAGAAATTTATTAATTTATAATTTTAAATATCATGAAGGGTATTTTAGTAGTTTTAAGCAGTATTAGTATTCTTCCATCACTCCGAGCAGCGCGAGATCTCTCCACTTGTTTCCCTCCGCACCGAGAGAACCATCGCCATGCTGGAAGAAGCCGGACGCGGGCCGGCGCCGGCCACCACCCTCCCCAACGATCCCGATGAGATCACTGCCCTCCTACTCCCGCTCCACCTCCTCCGATCCCAAATTCTCCCTCCTGCCCCCAATCGTCCGAAGTCTGCCGTGGATTGGCTCCCGGAGTTTGGCGGCGCCTCATGGGTCTCCTATGGTGCATCTTCCCTACTCGTTATCTCCCACTTCCCTAATCCTCTGTACGAGCACGAGACTCTTGTTGGCTCGCTTTTGCAGCAGGTCATCGAGCCACCTCCTTCGGACGCGGGGGATGAGCTTGCGGACGTGAATGCTGTCAGGTGGTGTCCAGCACGCCCTTCGGTGGGCGAGATCGCCGCGACGGCCGGAAATTTGAGAAGAGGAAGAAAAGAAGAAGAGAAGGAGAGGAAGTAGAGAATTAGAGAAGAAGAAGAAGAAGAAGAAGAAGAAGAAGAAGAGGAAGTAGAGAATTAGAGAAAATTGAGGCTAAAGATGCCTTTCTCCATTCATCATTCACAGTTAATTATATAGAATCATTACAATTCTAACAAATTTTGGCAGCCTAGCATTCTATCGAGCACCTTCTATGCCAGGACAGCTAACAATTCAATCACCACTCTTCTAATTACTCTGACTCCTAATTACATCAATATGCAAATCATACAACCATTCTACTAATATATTTCATTGCATTATGTAATCTTTAAACTTGGAATGAAGTTTTCATTCAAGTCCCGCCCAACAGCGCTTCCTGGCGATTCCTGCACAATAGTCTCTCTTGACGAGTCCTGCACAACAATAGGAGAGGAGAGGAGAGGAGAGTAGAGGAGAGGTGAGGGAGAAGGGAAAGGGAAAGAAGGGTACTTTTGAGGGTTTTGGGTTTGTGTTTGTGTTTTGTTTTGAGGAAAAGGTTTTAGATGGTATGGAGAGAGTGGTTCTGTTTTGGGTGCATATTTGTGTTTTGTTTTGAGAGGAGTACTAGATGTGGCTGTTCATGACAAAGAGATCTTTTTGGTACTTATTTTTTTAAAAAAGAAAAAAAGTCATATGCCTTTTTTCTCTCTCTCTCTTTTTCCTTTTGGAAATGCTTTTCCGTCTAGGATGTGTGGGATTCCACAGCTCAAAAAGGGGAAGAGAGTGAAGAAGGAGAAGGAGAGGAGTAATGGCGGACAAGACGGCGACGCTGGATGCGGTGCTGAAAGAGGCGGTGGATTTGGTAATTAGATCCGGTGTTCTGTGGATGAGTTTTGGTGAGGATGATGTTTTGATGTTTGAATCTCATGGGATGGCTTTGCGCAGGAGAATATACAAGATCGAGGAGGTGTTTGAGAATTTGAGATGTAGCAAGGAAGGGTTGACGACAGAGGCGGCGGAGGAGAGGCTGGGAATTTTTTTTTTATATAAATGTGGATAAACCACAGGCTGGGAATCTTCGGGCATAACAAGTTGGAGGAGAAAAAGGTGAGGTTTTTATTTATTTTATTTGGCCATGGAAATTTTATTTTATTTTTTTGGGAGGGATTTATTGAGTTAATGTATGTCTTAGTGATGGGGATGATGATGTGTTGTGAGGAGATAATGAGGGTCTCAGAGTGGACCATTTGCAGGAGATGACGTGTCGTGACACGTCTGGAGGTGGAGGGGATGAGTACTGTTTGTATGAACAATGAAATTAAGGAGATGAGCGTGTGTTGTAGGGCTGAGGACCTGGTGTTAACAACATCGGACAGACATCGGTGGTAGTTTCTACTTTTTTGGATGCATGTTCTGTGTATTTTTGAGTTGTCATGCTATCTCCTTATATTATCAAGGTTTGGACCTGCCAAGGTGGCTGATGATGTCTATTGATCAATCAACTTTTTTCTTTTAATTAGCTGGTCCTTGTTTTTGTTTTTTTTTAGCCTTTTGCCCTGGTTGGCCTGTATTCGTTGTTCCTTTCAAACTAGTTTTTTATTTGGTTAATAAAAAAACTGAGTAATGGTTTCAATTGCTCAGAGGACTAATGAATTGGAATAATGAAGTATTTACTGCTGGTATTTTGGTCAGAATTTTGTAACATGGTTTTTCAGTTGATGAGAAGGTTAAGAGTCCTTTTTTTCGGTGCCTTTCATTAGTTGGATTTCTTTTGTTGTAAGTTGTTTGCTGTTAGAGCATGTGCAAACATAACCTTTGTTGGTTCTTAATGTGATTGACCAATGTTCAGAAAAATTCAATGAGAAAAGCCATAATTACTTAAAAATTCATCACGCTTACAAATAAAGTACATTTGAAAGGCAGTGACCACTTTCGATCCGGTTCACAGCTTCGAACAATGAAGAGCTCGAGCTTGCTGGCGAAATGGAGGGATGGGAACGAGCAAAGATCATTCAATCCATTAGCTTGGTCGTCGTCATCGTCTCGGCGGTGTTCGTTCCGGTTCTATCCATTGATGACAAGTGCGGGGCTTGCAATGCCGTCGCGGTGATCTATCTTACTCCTTTCCTTGCATCTTTTTTTTTTCTTGCTTTCTGGTTTTGATGTTTGATTTAATTCTAGGAAATGTTGGTTTTGTGTTATGGATTAGAGCTTTTCATTGTGGAGTTTTGTTGGAACTGATTGTTGTGTTGAATGATTTGCAGGGTGAGATTGAGCTTGGACTTTTGAGAGTAAATGTTCATTATCGGTGGTTTTGAACTGATTTAACAATGAAAGGCTTGTTTTTTCTATCTGAATCGATTCATATTAGTTGTCAAGAATGAAATTTTTGTCACGCCTTTTACCAAATATGTTGTTTGTACATTGCTTTTGTTATATATTTTGGTCAATCTCATGTGATTCTAGTAATGCAGCATTTTGGCCATTTCTCTTTGAACAACTGTTTTTGGTAAATATCAATTTTTTTTCCATGCTCAAGAGAATGTTAATATGTTGTTTATACATTGTTTTTGTTTTATATTTTGTTCAATCTCTTGTGATTCTCGTAATGCAGCAGTCTGGCCAATTCTAGTTGAATAAGTTCTGTTTCCTTAGTACTTTAATTTGGGAAAAACATATCATTTTCTCCATGCTCATAAGAATGTACTCTCACAAATAAGTATTTGCTTCTAATAAGAGGATATCCAGCACTATTATTTGTTTTGAGAAATTAGTTATTAGTTCTTTCATAACATAATCTTGTGATGATACTATTTTCATAGCATCATTTAATTGATACAACAATTTCTTGTGATGATGGTTTGTGGCTAGCAGCTTTTGATGCATCCATTTATTTCTGCTGAACAGGCTTTGTGTTCTGCTGCCAGAGTATATCTATGCCTCTCCATCAATGGGATGATTAGTTTGCAAGGATAATATATGCTAATAAATAACACTGGTTGGAAATACTGGACAATTAATGATAGTGTTTGCTTGGGAGAACAGCTGCTTCAAACGCTCTAGTTCTGAGATTAGTTAGATAGATGTGATTGCAGGTTTCCAATTAGGATAAGAAATTTATCTTGTTTGATCTTCTCAATTGCTTGTCTCCTGTAAAATTATAAATATTCTTGGCTTCGCGCACGCACTTCTCCAAGCTAAGCAGGAAGCTTATTATATGGATCGAGTTGTTGAGGAAGTTTCAGGTTGTGTACATAAATTAGAAATTTTATTTCCTGCTATTTTGAAGTTTTATTACCTAAAGTTTTTCTGCTTATTTTGAAGTATTTTGCTGCTGGTGGAGTTCTTGAGGTGATTTTATTTCCTGCAAAGGGTCATATCTATAGATAGATTCTGCTGTTGTTAGATCTTTCAGCTTTGTTGTGTCACCTTATGTTTAGTACCATGTTTTGGTGGTCTGCAATCCAAATAATTTTGTAATACTTTTCATGATCTACAGTGTTTTTTAAAAAAAAAAAAGTAAGTAATCATGAAAATTGCCTTCTTTGTCATATTTACGATTAAAAGTTCAATGACATCATGTTTGATAATAAACAAAACAAAAAGAAAATGGGAGGAGGATCTTCATGGTAAGTTGTTGGCTGCACCTAGAAATTTTAAATTTAACTTTCTTATAATCATCATTAAAGCATAACTAATCATTTTACTTTAGTCTTATAGTATGAACTTAATTTAGTGCTGAATATCGTTCATAAGTCTCTGGCATACATAGCCTGCAAAACTTTACAAGCTGAATTATCTTTCAAAAGTGGAGGTGATTGCAAATGATCCTACTGGCTGCACCTTTATGCTGGTAAGCGTCTCTTGTTCTACACCTCTACTTCATTTGATGAGGTTTCACGCTCTGACTACTCCATTGATTTAATAACATACTAAACTTTCCTTTTTATTTAGACCCTCCAACTATGAAGAAATTCATTGTGTAGTGTGTTTCTGGTCCAAGGATTTGACAACCTCAGAAGCCAAAGTGTTGCACCTCCACAATGGACAATGCATAATACAGATGACAGGTGGTATCGGCAAGAGTATCAACGATATTTAGGATGATAAATAGATCACTTATATTACAGTGAGTATAAATTCTGGTTGTTCTGCTGTTCTTGAGTAGGAATCGGCTTCTTCATGGCATTCTAAACATGTGTAAAGAGATGAGATGTTAGGCCACCTTCCCAAAGTTGTTGTTATAGACATTGTTGAGATGGCTATGTGGGCTAATTACAATGCATGCTTTCTTCTTCTTCTTTTTTTTTCCTTGCATCTCATTGTCATAGACAATTTTGGTATGACATTTATTTATGGCTAAGTGGCAGTTGTTTAGAGCTCTATAGTTTGCATGAATGTGGGGATTAAGGAAATCAAAACATTTTTTAATGGATGGAGTGTGTGATTTGGTTAAGTAGAATTCTTCTATCAGGATTTTGTAGTTAATGTCTGAAGTACGGTTAGAGTAATACACTTTATGTCAAGGGCACAAAGCACACTATGTAAGTTTTTTTTTAAATCATTATTAAATAGTGTACATCTAAAATTAAAATTATGGATATACCTTCTAATATTTTTATGAAAGTGTGCACTTCAGTAGGTAGAGGTGATGTGAATTTTTTTTCCAGGGTTACAAATGTGGTCATAAGAGGCTTCAAGTTGGACATTCTCGTAGCCTATTTTTGTGACATCGCATAAATTTTACATCTTCAGTCATCGCCATAATCATACTATTTATTCACCATCATGTTTATTAAACTAGTTCAGGAGAACTAACCTGCAATTACGGATCAAGTAACCACAAGAGATGGCCCAGTTGCATCTGTTTTGACACCAACTGATTCCAAAGTTACCGTTGAGAATGATATTGTTTCACAAGCTGAAGAGGACATGGAGGCTCTACTTGGCACATAAATCTTTTCTTTTGCTTCTTATATTGTATATTATTATTTTGTGATGATATCACTTATTTCTGCACATTGTGATACAAATGAGACCATCTATTATGTGATTCTTGTTTTTTTTCTTGACCTCTCTATGTTATCATCAGATGTTCTTAATTTTGGACAGACATCTAAAAGCTCATTCCATGCAGGTATGTTATGGGGATTGGAGAAGCGGAGGCATTTTCAAAAAGGTTGAAGAGGGAGCTTCTTGCGTTGGAAGCAGCAAATGTCCCTGCCCTTTTGGAAAGTGAACCCTTAATAGAAAAGGTATCCCGCCCTTAGGACTTGTATGGTCAGTTCCTGATGTCTATTTTATCTATTATATTGAGGTAAAATGGAGTAACTATGTATTACTGAAATGATGTTAGAATGTGTAGTATGTCATACAGATAGTGATTAAGCCTTCATGTATAACTGAACTTACATGAAAACAAGCCACTACTAATTCCTTCCAGAGTAGTTTGACTATGACAGATGCCAATTTGTATTAATCTTCTGTAGACATCACCAGTTTGCCAGCTTACATTCTCTTATGAATCCCAATAAGATGAAACTTGATGGGAACAAGAGCTTCATTTTCTTCTTGTCATCCTTTTTATATCGATATGCCTTCTGAAAAGTGTTCATTTATATTGTAACTTATAAATATTTCTGAATCATTTCATTTATTTAATTATACAGGTATTACAGAGGCTAGAATCTGCCATTGCATGTGTTGATGATATGGATGAGTGGCTTCGAATTTTCAATGTAAAGCTCAGGCATATGAGAGAGGATATTGAATCGGTATAATGCAAGAAACTAAGCTGTCATATTCAGCTAGAATAAAGAAGTTTCATGAGAATTCAATTATATGGTGCTTATTATTTTTTGGAAGTTTTCTCCTAGTGCATTCATATTCTTATAGTGTTTTAGCCTGTGATACTCATGAATGTTGTCACAGTGTCCATCATTCTGGAGATTATTGGTATCAATTTGTGACTAAGAAAGCATGATGTGCCTTCTTATTGATTTTTATGAGCGACTAACCTTATTGTCATTAGAATCAACACGCTTAAATTTTAATAACTGAATCTTCTATGAATGAGCTCTATGATTTGTTCTTCAGACCCAACTCAAGTTAAGTTCTTATTTATGAATTCTAGACAACTATATCTGCTCTCATTTTTTGGAAGAAAAGTCATGTGGCTGATGCTGCTACAGAAGAGCTAAGTTTGAATAATACAAATCTCTGTCATATCGAGGCTATTGCCGCAGCTGATGGTAGTACTAATGATGACCAATGTTTACCTAGGACCGACAATAAGCTAGACAGAAACCATGGAGATCCATTAGTTCTAGGCACCCATGCTAAACCAATTGAAATTGGGTCAGGAGAAAATACTGAACTACTAGCTGTTTGTAGAAATGATGCTCTGAGTGACAAACCTAGATCTGCTATTCCAATCCCCTACAATCTAGAGAAAAAAGATGTGTGGGACTTGCATGTTAGTAAATATGATAAAAAAAAATGATGTGGAACTTCCTAGCATTATTTTATGATGCTAAACTAAATGGTGAAGTTGCTCCAGACAATGAAAAAACATGCAGAAAGCTTGTTGGGCGATGGTTCCAGTACTTACAGAAATGATCATATAATTGCAGGCACTTTTTCTTCTAGTTGCTTACCTTCAAACCCCATTAATTGCCCAAAGTATTTCTTGAGTAACACTGAACTTGAGAATGGTGTGGTAAACCAGTCAAAGTTATCAAAAAGGCACATGAAGATGCTATTATGAAAGCGGCTCGGATAAGTGATGTGCATAGAGGTCAATTTAATGTTTATCTTTTAATTGGGCATCTTTTTGCCACTGAAATTTTACTAATTTATGTGATCAGGCAAATATAAAGAGGGCTGGCGAGCAACCTATTTCAACTGTTTTCTCTGAGAAGCAGAAGAAATGTCATTGGGATTATGTACTGGAGGAAATGCCATGGATGGCCAATGATTTTGTGCAGGTCTGATTTCTACCAAGTGCAGAATTCTTCAACCTATTGCTATTCTTTATTTCCTTTATTTATAGTTATAGCATGGCCATATTAAACAGGAACGTGTACAGAAGAATACTGCCGCATCCAAAGTATCCTACTGTATCGCATCTGGTGGTCTGTCAAAGTTCTGGAGTGAGAATATGTACCGCAAGCAGCTACATGTAGCTCGAACATTGGCCAAGGCAATCATGCGTTTTTGGCATTCAGCTGAGGTAAGTTGCACAAGCAACATGGCTCCCAAAGGCATACAGGAAGGATGCATGCCAAATTTGTCTACTTCTACCAATGTTGATGGTGTGGAACCTGATAAGGACCAGGTTAGCGGGTTTGATTCATTAAATTACATTGCCACTTCTTACTTTGTGTGCTACTTTCTTTAAGTGTGACAATTTTATACATAGATTGTTTGGTCTGAGTGATTGAGTATATTGTGATAAGAATTTTTATCATCCGTTGAAACCAGGCACAGAATGCCCTTATTAATTTTTGCATTACGTAAATATGTTTTAGATGCATGTGCTAAACTTATCTCTGTTATTCCTTTTTTTCCTTTTTTTCTGCTCCATGCAAGTGGCAAGTTCAATTGATTAACACCCCGAATGCATTTGCCAACCTATAATTTTGAGTTGACAAGTTCAATATGCAATATGAGAGAGCTGTCAATGTAAAGGTTAAATATGCTATCTCCAGTTAACTAGTTTAGTTGCTGCATGGACTTCGAGAACATCCAGACTTCAATATGTGGATTAAAAAAGGGATCTTTCACTTTACAGATTCCTCGCAAAATTTTATTACTATTGGCTTGCTTAGTTTTGAAATTCCATGTTATCATAGTGACAACTTCCACATTTGTTTCCCAACATTTTTTGTCTATGTTATTAATATATTGCAATGGTGTGATCATACTGCTTTAGACCTGTCTTCTTTATATATATATATATATTGGTCTTGATTGCTTTATTTTTAAATTCAATTTATTTATGCGCTGTTATCCATCTGAATTGTTTACAATGAATTGCAATGGAGTGAGCAAACTGCTTTTGACTTCCCATCTTTTTGTTTGAGAATGGAGGGTATAGATGTATGCTGCTTTTGATAGCTTTACTTTCAATACAATTTGTCAACGGGCTGTTATCCTGCTGTTCCAATAAGATAACCCGTGATGCCTTTTCAATAGCATGATCATAATTGTTTATGATTTCTTCGATCTAGCTCTTTTCATTTTTAGATAGTTAAATCCAATTCTCTCTCTTTTTTTTACTAGTGATAGCTACATAGACTGATTGAATGAGGTGGTTAGTTTTTTATTGGCAAAAGGTTGCACCTTTTTTATTTTTTTTGGTTTGCATGACATCTATTGGAATGCCTGAAACTTGATCCTAACATACTAATTTAAGTTTTTATTTCCTTAGATGAATCTCTGCATAAGGGTAAGAATTCTTCAGATTGGGAATTTTGATAACATCTCAATGTAGTCTTCTCTTTAAATTCTTTTTCAATTGGTTGAAATCTTCTACTATGCTATTATTGCTGGCAACGTATGTGTTATTATCCTTCTGTTTGTTCTAGATTTGTTAAATTCTAGATAATACAAAAGAGACGTCTTTGGGATGACATCAATTTAAGTCTTGTATATTTTGCATTGAATCATGCATTATTGGATGTTTTATGCCCTTCCCCCAATATGATTTTGGATGATACTACTTCCACATGAACTTGGTAAGAGAGATTTTGATGTTGTTACGAGGCCATTGGCTTTGGGGCATGTTTTCTTTGATGATTTCCAAGGTGCTCAAAAATTGTGTTTGCAACCTGTTTTGCGTTGCCTGCTCCTATATGCTTCTTTATGCAACTGGATCTTCTGTTAAGTGGATTGTATCCCAAACATGAAGGAAATTAAATTATTAGGATTCAAAGGAGTTGGTGCCTGATTCAGACCTATAAAACTTTTCACTTTATCTTTATACTTCTGCTGAGGTGTTACTTTTTAGTTCTTGGTTGGTCATGAAATATGTTTATCTTTTTTTTTTCTTAAATTATTATTATAAGTACATGGTATCTATACCTGTAGGACATTAGTTGGATGGCATCTTTGATTTTGATTTTCTCTTTTGAGACAGTTTCCTTTATATAGTCCATGTAATTACTTATGATGCTTTCCTTATCTTTCATCTCAATGTCACAAGTCCAAATCTTTCTCTTCATATCTTAAAATTTTCCAGTCCTGCCAAGTAAGTCATCAGCAACTGACAAGTCTTGTTGATCTTTGCAGGACAGTGAATTCATCAAAGAATCTTCTGTGCGAACTCCTCTACCTGTTCAGGATTATGCTGTTAGATTTTTGGAGTATACCAGCATGTCTGATCGTCCTATCTTGCCTGAGGCACCAACTACGCCTGAGAGAATATATGTATAGGGATTTTGGAGATGTCCTGGGAAGATCATCTTTCAGAAGTACGCATAGGACCCTCTGTTGTTGTTTTTAGTTCTTTGTCTTGCGTGATTACCCTGTCTGTGATAACTGAAATCCCTGAAAAATCTTTCTTATGTTTTTCATAAAATTTGTGGCATATTTGGGATGTTATGGTGGGATAAGTTTGATCTATTATTTCTTGTTTTGTAAAAACATGTCTCCTGACGGATGGCTTCCTACTTGAGTATTAGTTGCTAAATTTCACCCAACCTGTCATAGCCGCTTGCGCTAAAATCTATTTCATGAGGAATTATCATCTTTCATTCTCTGTTTCACCAGTGATTTTCTATGTAATTAAATTCTTATATTGTTTCACTGGTGGGATAAGTTTGAATTGTTTTTTTTTTTATATATATTTATTTAGCTTCTGTTTCGACCGCTCTTGTTAGATGGATGCTTTTTGGATTTTGGTGATTGAATTCTAGTTTTATTCGAAACTGGAATTCAATCTTGCTAAAATCTATTTCATGAATATTTTTTTAAATAGTTAAATTAAAAAAACCAATCCTTTTAAAAAAATCCATAATTTACTAAAAATAAAAAATAACCGTTTTATTACTATTAAAAATAAAAAATAGCCATTATCCTTAATCATGAATATTTTTAAATTAATCCTTTTAAAAAATCCATAATTTACTAAAAATAAAAAATAACCGTTTTATTACTATCAAAAATAAAAAATAGACGTTATACTTAATCATGAATATTTTTTAAATAGTTAAATTAAAAAAACAAATCCTTTTAAAAAATACCATAATTTACTAAAAATAAAAAATAACCTTTTTATTACTATTAAAAATAAAAAATAACCGTTATAATTAATCATGAATATTTTTTAAATTAACTAAATTAAAAAAACCAACCCTTTTAAAACAATCCCTAATTTACTAAAAATAAAAAATAACCGTTTTATTACTATTAAAAATAAAAAATAGCCGTTATAACTAAATACATTTTTAAATTAACTAAATTAAAAAAACCAGTCTTAAAATTTTAAAAAAAAATTCTAATTATCTTCTCCAACATTAAAAGATCAAACTTAATCATGAATACTTTTTTAAATTAACTAAATTAAAAAAAACAATCCTTTAAAAAATTCCCTAAAAAATCCCTAAACAAAACCAATCCGTTATTTGTCAAAAGTTGTTTTTTGACAATGAGATTAGACTAAGAAGAGAGATAAACTAATATTTCCCAAAATTATTTTCCAAAAATTCATTTTATTTAATATAATGGAAAAATTAAAATAATAATTTTAAGTATAAAATATATTTTTAAGTTATACTCATATCACTTATATACTTAGAAAATTTTAAATATAAATAAGTTAAATAAAAAACGAATGACTTGGCCAATAAATCCCACAAAAATCCAACTAATTGAGAGCTGTTATAATCCAATCTCTAGTCACCTAATTATCTTTGTTAATTATGAAAAATCAAATTAAGCAATCTACTCTCTATATTTAGTTTTAAAATAAAAAACCAATTAAAATCGACAAATCTTCTAATTATCTTCGTCAATGTTAAAAGATCAAACTTAATCATGAATATTTTTCCAAATTTAAATCAAATTAAAAAAACAATCATTTTAAGTCAATGAAACCCTTCATATAATCCCGATATTTTTTAAAAAATAAAAAAAATAACTTCAATTAAAAACCAATCAATTAACCAATAAATATTTTTAACCACCTAATTGTCTTATTAATTATGAAAATAATCAAATTAAGTCAATATCACACTCTATATTTAGTCTTCAAATAAAAAAAAAACAATCAATTAAAACTAAAAAACAAAAATCTTCTAATTATCTTGTCCAACTTTAAAAGATCAAACTTAATCATGAAGATTTTTTTAAATTAACTAAATTAAAAAAAAAAACCAATCCTTTTACAAAAATTCCTAATTTACTAAAAATAAAAAATAGCCGTTATACTTAATCATGAATATTTTTTTAAATATTAAATTTAAAAAAAAACCAATCCTATTAAAAAATCCCATAATTTTCTAAAAATTAAAAATAACCGTTTTATTACTATTAAAAATAAAAAATAGCCATTATACTTAATCATGAATATTTTTAAAATTAATCCTTTTAAAAAATCCCTAATTTACTAAAAAGAAAAAATAACCGTTTTATTACTATCAAAAATAAAAAATAGCCGTTATACTTAATCATCATGAATATTTTTTAAATAGTTAAATTAAAAAAAACAAATTCTTTTAAAAAATCCCATAATTTACTAAAAATAAAAAATAACCTTTTTATTACTATTAAAAATAAAAAATAGCCGTTATACTTAATCATGAATACTTTTTTAAATTAACTAAATTAAAAAAAAAAAACCAATCCTTTAAAAAATTCCCTAAAAAACCCTAAACAAAACCAATCCGTTATTTGTCAAAAGTTGTTTTTTGACAATGAGATTAGGCTAAGAAGGGAGATAAACTAATATTTCCCAAAATTATTTTCCAAATTTTCATTTTTTTTTTTACCATATTTTGTATGCAAATATTAGATCTTTTATGGGATATATACACGCACACACAAGATTTTATGGGATATGTACACATAATACACTTTTGTATGAGCATATTTTGGTTTACAATATAATAAAAAGAAAATGAACACTTTTGTGTAAAAATTGAAAGACTTATTCAAAGATTTTCTTTTTTGAATTTTATTAAATTAAATAAAATATTTGTGATTTATATATTTTCATTATTCTTCAGTGACAATCTAATAAGATTAGACTATGGATTCATAAAAAAAGTTTCATTTTATATACTTTAAAAAAAATTCAAACCCTTAAATTATATTTAATATAATGGAAAAATTAAAATAATAATTTTAAGTATAAAATATATTTTTAACTTATACTCCACTGCAAAATCATATCACTTATATACTTAGAAATTTTTAAATATAAATAACTTAAATAAAAAACGAATGACTTGGCCAATAAATCCCACAAAAATACAACTAATTGAGAGTTGTTATAATCCAATCTCTAGTCATCTAATTATCTTTGTTAATTATGAAAAATCAAATTAAGCAATCTACTCTCTATGTTTAGTTTTAAAATAAAAAAACCAATTAAAATCGACAAATCTTCTAAATATCTTCGTCAATGTTAAAACAACAAACTTAGTCATGAATATTTTTACAAATTTAAATCGAATTAAAAAAACAATCATTTTACGTTAATGAAACCCTTGGTATAATCCCGATATTTTTAAAAAAATAAAAAATAAAAAAAATAACTTCAATTAAAAACCAATCAATTAACCAATAAATATTTTTAACCACCTAATTGTCTTATTAATTATGAAAATAATCAAATTAAGTCAATATCACACTCTATATTTAGTCTTAAAATAAAAAAAACAATCAATTAAAACTAAAAAACAAAAATCTTCTAATTATCTTGTCCAACTTTAAAAGATCAAACTTAATCATGAATATTTTTTAAATTAACTAAATTAAAAAACCAACCCTTTTAAAATAATCCCTAATTTACTAAAAATAAAAAATAACCATTTTGTTACTATTAAAAATAAAAAATAGCCGTTATACCTAAATACATTTTTAAATTAACTAAATTAAAAAAACCAGTCTTAACATTTAAAAAGTTTCTAATTATCTTCTACAACATTAAAAGATCAAACTTAATCATGAATACTTTTTTAAATTAACTAAATTAAAAAAAAAAAAACCAATCCTTTAAAAAATTCCCTAAAAAATCCCAAAACAAAACCAATCCGTAATTTGTCAAAAGTTGTTTTTTGACAATGAGATTAGACTAAGAAGGGAGATAAACTAATATTTCCCAAAATTATTTTTCAAAATTTCATTTTTTTTTTAACCATATTTTGTATGCAAATATTAGAGTTTTTATGGAATATATACACGCACACACAAGATTTTATGGGATATGTACACATAATACACTTTTGTGTGAGCATATTTTGGGTTACAATATAATAAAAAGAAAATGAACACTTTGTGTAAAAATTGAAAGACTTATTCAGAGATTTTCTTTTTTGAATTTTATGAAATTAAATAAAATATTTGTGATTTATATATTTTCATTATTCTTCAGTGACAATCTAATAAGATTAGACTATGGATTCATAAAAAAAGTTTCATTTTATATACTTTAAAAAAAATTCAAACCCTTAAAATTTATTTAATATAATGGAAAAATTAAAATAATAATTTTAAGTATAAAATATATTTTTAAGTTATACTCCACTGCAAAAGCATATCACTTATATACTTAGAAAATTTTAAATATAAATAAGTTAAATAAAAAACGAATGACTTGGCCAATAAATCCCACAAAAATCCAACTAATTGAGAGCTGTTATAATCCAATCTCTAGTCACCTAATTATCTTTGTTAATTATGAAAAATCAAATTAAGCAATCTACTCTCTATATTTAGTTTTAAAATAAAAAACCAATTAAAATCGACAAATCTTCTAATTATCTTCGTCAATGTTAAAAGATCAAACTTAATCATGAATATTTTTCCAAATTTAAATCAAATTAAAAAAACAATCATTTTAAGTCAATGAAACCCTTCATATAATCCCGATATTTTTTAAAAAATAAAAAAAATAACTTCAATTAAAAACCAATCAATTAACCAATAAATATTTTTAACCACCTAATTGTCTTATTAATTATGAAAATAATCAAATTAAGTCAATATCACACTCTATATTTAGTCTTCAAATAAAAAAAAAACAATCAATTAAAACTAAAAAACAAAAATCTTCTAATTATCTTGTCCAACTTTAAAAGATCAAACTTAATCATGAAGATTTTTTTAAATTAACTAAATTAAAAAAAAAAACCAATCCTTTTACAAAAATTCCTAATTTACTAAAAATAAAAAATAGCCGTTATACTTAATCATGAATATTTTTTTAAATATTAAATTAAAAAAAAAACCAATCCTATTAAAAAATCCCATAATTTTCTAAAAATTAAAAATAACCGTTTTATTACTATTAAAAATAAAAAATAGCCATTATACTTAATCATGAATATTTTTAAAATTAATCCTTTTAAAAAATCCCTAATTTACTAAAAAGAAAAAATAACCGTTTTATTACTATCAAAAATAAAAAATAGCCGTTATACTTAATCATCATGAATATTTTTTAAATAGTTAAATTAAAAAAAACAAATTCTTTTAAAAAATCCCATAATTTACTAAAAATAAAAAATAACCTTTTTATTACTATTAAAAATAAAAAATAGCCGTTATACTTAATCATGAATACTTTTTTAAATTAACTAAATTAAAAAAAAAAAACCAATCCTTTAAAAAATTCCCTAAAAAACCCTAAACAAAACCAATCCGTTATTTGTCAAAAGTTGTTTTTTGACAATGAGATTAGGCTAAGAAGGGAGATAAACTAATATTTCCCAAAATTATTTTCCAAATTTTCATTTTTTTTTTTACCATATTTTGTATGCAAATATTAGATCTTTTATGGGATATATACACGCACACACAAGATTTTATGGGATATGTACACATAATACACTTTTGTATGAGCATATTTTGGTTTACAATATAATAAAAAGAAAATGAACACTTTTGTGTAAAAATTGAAAGACTTATTCAAAGATTTTCTTTTTTGAATTTTATTAAATTAAATAAAATATTTGTGATTTATATATTTTCATTATTCTTCAGTGACAATCTAATAAGATTAGACTATGGATTCATAAAAAAAGTTTCATTTTATATACTTTAAAAAAAATTCAAACCCTTAAATTATATTTAATATAATGGAAAAATTAAAATAATAATTTTAAGTATAAAATATATTTTTAACTTATACTCCACTGCAAAATCATATCACTTATATACTTAGAAATTTTTAAATATAAATAACTTAAATAAAAAACGAATGACTTGGCCAATAAATCCCACAAAAATACAACTAATTGAGAGTTGTTATAATCCAATCTCTAGTCATCTAATTATCTTTGTTAATTATGAAAAATCAAATTAAGCAATCTACTCTCTATGTTTAGTTTTAAAATAAAAAAACCAATTAAAATCGACAAATCTTCTAAATATCTTCGTCAATGTTAAAACAACAAACTTAGTCATGAATATTTTTACAAATTTAAATCGAATTAAAAAAACAATCATTTTACGTTAATGAAACCCTTGGTATAATCCCGATATTTTTAAAAAAATAAAAAATAAAAAAAATAACTTCAATTAAAAACCAATCAATTAACCAATAAATATTTTTAACCACCTAATTGTCTTATTAATTATGAAAATAATCAAATTAAGTCAATATCACACTCTATATTTAGTCTTAAAATAAAAAAAACAATCAATTAAAACTAAAAAACAAAAATCTTCTAATTATCTTGTCCAACTTTAAAAGATCAAACTTAATCATGAATATTTTTTAAATTAACTAAATTAAAAAACCAACCCTTTTAAAATAATCCCTAATTTACTAAAAATAAAAAATAACCATTTTGTTACTATTAAAAATAAAAAATAGCCGTTATACCTAAATACATTTTTAAATTAACTAAATTAAAAAAACCAGTCTTAACATTTAAAAAGTTTCTAATTATCTTCTACAACATTAAAAGATCAAACTTAATCATGAATACTTTTTTAAATTAACTAAATTAAAAAAAAAAAAACCAATCCTTTAAAAAATTCCCTAAAAAATCCCAAAACAAAACCAATCCGTAATTTGTCAAAAGTTGTTTTTTGACAATGAGATTAGACTAAGAAGGGAGATAAACTAATATTTCCCAAAATTATTTTTCAAAATTTCATTTTTTTTTTAACCATATTTTGTATGCAAATATTAGAGTTTTTATGGAATATATACACGCACACACAAGATTTTATGGGATATGTACACATAATACACTTTTGTGTGAGCATATTTTGGGTTACAATATAATAAAAAGAAAATGAACACTTTGTGTAAAAATTGAAAGACTTATTCAGAGATTTTCTTTTTTGAATTTTATGAAATTAAATAAAATATTTGTGATTTATATATTTTCATTATTCTTCAGTGACAATCTAATAAGATTAGACTATGGATTCATAAAAAAAGTTTCATTTTATATACTTTAAAAAAAATTCAAACCCTTAAAATTTATTTAATATAATGGAAAAATTAAAATAATAATTTTAAGTATAAAATATATTTTTAAGTTATACTCCACTGCAAAAGCATATCACTTATATACTTAGAAAATTTTAAATATAAATAAGTTAAATAAAAAACGAATGACTTGGCCAATAAATCCCACAAAAATCCAACTAATTGAGAGCTGTTATAATCCAATCTCTAGTCACCTAATTATCTTTGTTAATTATGAAAAATCAAATTAAGCAATCTACTCTCTATATTTAGTTTTAAAATAAAAAACCAATTAAAATCGACAAATCTTCTAATTATCTTCGTCAATGTTAAAAGATCAAACTTAATCATGAATATTTTTCCAAATTTAAATCAAATTAAAAAAACAATCATTTTAAGTCAATGAAACCCTTCATATAATCCCGATATTTTTTAAAAAATAAAAAAAATAACTTCAATTAAAAACCAATCAATTAACCAATAAATATTTTTAACCACCTAATTGTCTTATTAATTATGAAAATAATCAAATTAAGTCAATATCACACTCTATATTTAGTCTTCAAATAAAAAAAAAACAATCAATTAAAACTAAAAAACAAAAATCTTCTAATTATCTTGTCCAACTTTAAAAGATCAAACTTAATCATGAAGATTTTTTTAAATTAACTAAATTAAAAAAAAAAACCAATCCTTTTACAAAAATTCCTAATTTACTAAAAATAAAAAATAGCCGTTATACTTAATCATGAATATTTTTTTAAATATTAAATTAAAAAAAAAACCAATCCTATTAAAAAATCCCATAATTTTCTAAAAATTAAAAATAACCGTTTTATTACTATTAAAAATAAAAAATAGCCATTATACTTAATCATGAATATTTTTAAAATTAATCCTTTTAAAAAATCCCTAATTTACTAAAAAGAAAAAATAACCGTTTTATTACTATCAAAAATAAAAAATAGCCGTTATACTTAATCATCATGAATATTTTTTAAATAGTTAAATTAAAAAAAACAAATTCTTTTAAAAAATCCCATAATTTACTAAAAATAAAAAATAACCTTTTTATTACTATTAAAAATAAAAAATAGCCGTTATACTTAATCATGAATACTTTTTTAAATTAACTAAATTAAAAAAAAAAAACCAATCCTTTAAAAAATTCCCTAAAAAACCCTAAACAAAACCAATCCGTTATTTGTCAAAAGTTGTTTTTTGACAATGAGATTAGGCTAAGAAGGGAGATAAACTAATATTTCCCAAAATTATTTTCCAAATTTTCATTTTTTTTTTTACCATATTTTGTATGCAAATATTAGATCTTTTATGGGATATATACACGCACACACAAGATTTTATGGGATATGTACACATAATACACTTTTGTATGAGCATATTTTGGTTTACAATATAATAAAAAGAAAATGAACACTTTTGTGTAAAAATTGAAAGACTTATTCAAAGATTTTCTTTTTTGAATTTTATTAAATTAAATAAAATATTTGTGATTTATATATTTTCATTATTCTTCAGTGACAATCTAATAAGATTAGACTATGGATTCATAAAAAAAGTTTCATTTTATATACTTTAAAAAAAATTCAAACCCTTAAATTATATTTAATATAATGGAAAAATTAAAATAATAATTTTAAGTATAAAATATATTTTTAACTTATACTCCACTGCAAAATCATATCACTTATATACTTAGAAATTTTTAAATATAAATAACTTAAATAAAAAACGAATGACTTGGCCAATAAATCCCACAAAAATACAACTAATTGAGAGTTGTTATAATCCAATCTCTAGTCATCTAATTATCTTTGTTAATTATGAAAAATCAAATTAAGCAATCTACTCTCTATGTTTAGTTTTAAAATAAAAAAACCAATTAAAATCGACAAATCTTCTAAATATCTTCGTCAATGTTAAAACAACAAACTTAGTCATGAATATTTTTACAAATTTAAATCGAATTAAAAAAACAATCATTTTACGTTAATGAAACCCTTGGTATAATCCCGATATTTTTAAAAAAATAAAAAATAAAAAAAATAACTTCAATTAAAAACCAATCAATTAACCAATAAATATTTTTAACCACCTAATTGTCTTATTAATTATGAAAATAATCAAATTAAGTCAATATCACACTCTATATTTAGTCTTAAAATAAAAAAAACAATCAATTAAAACTAAAAAACAAAAATCTTCTAATTATCTTGTCCAACTTTAAAAGATCAAACTTAATCATGAATATTTTTTTAAATTAACTAAATTAAAAAAAAAACAATCCTTTTAAAAAAATCCCTAATTTACTAAAAATAAAAAATAGCCGTTATACTTAATCATGAATATTTTTTTAAATATTTAAATTAAAAAAACCAATCATATTAAAAAATCCCATAATTTTCTAAAAATTAAAAATAACCGTTTTATTACTATTAAAAATAAAAAATAGCCATTATACTTAATCATGAATATTTTTAAAACTAATCCTTTTAAAAAATCCCTAATTTACAAAAAAGAAAAAATAACCGTTTTATTACTATCAAAAATAAAAAATAGCCGTTATACTTAATCGTGAATATTTTTTAAATAGTTAAATTAAAAAAAAACAAATTCTTTTAAAAAATCCCATAATTTACTAAAAATAAAAAATAACCTTTTTATTACTATTAAAAATAAAAAATAGTCGTTATACTTAATCATGAATATTTTTTAAATTAACTAAATTAAAAAACCAACCCTTTTAAAATAATCCCTAATTTACTAAAAATAAAAAATAACCGTTTTGTTACTATTAAAAATAAAAAATAGCCGTTATACCTAAATACATTTTTAAATTAACTAAATTAAAAAAACCAGTCTTAACATTTAAAAAAAAAATTTTAATTATCTTCTCCAACATTAAAAGATCAAACTTAATCATGAATACTTTTTTAAATTAACTAAATTTAAAACAAAAAAACCAATCCTTTAAAAAATTCCCTAAAAAATCCCAAAACAAAACCAATCCGTAGTTTGTCAAAAGTTGTTTTTTGACAATGAGATTAGACTAAGAAGGGAGATAAACTAATATTTCCCAAAATTATTTTTCAAAATTTCATTTTTTTTTTAACCATATTTTGTATTCAAATATTAGAGTTTTTATGGGATATATACACGCACACACAAGATTTTATGGGATATGTACACATAATACACTTTTGTGTGAGCATATTTTGGGTTACAATATAATAAAAAGAAAATGAACACTTTGTGTAAAAATTGAAAGACTTATTCAGAGATTTTCTTTTTTGAATTTTATGAAATTAAATAAAATATTTGTGATTTATATATTTTCATTATTCTTCAGTGACAATCTAATAAGATTAGACTATGGATTCATAAAAAAAGTTTCATTTTATGTACTTTAAAAAAAATTCAAACCCTTAAATTTTATTTAATATAATGAAAAAATTAAAATAATAATTTTAAGTATAAAATATATTTTTAAGTTATACTCCACTGCAAAAGCATATCACTTATATACTTAGAAAATTTTAAATATAAATAAGTTAAATAAAAAACGAATGACTTGGCCAATAAATCCCACAAAAATCCAACTAATTGAGAGCTGTTATAATCCAATCTCTA